>CAKNXH010061947.1:97389-108225 GCA_932178445.1 Andricus quercusramuli | reverse complement strand
TAGTTGAAAATTTCATAATTGAAAAGCTCTAATAAGAAATTATAAAATTTTTAATGTTCTCATTTAAAATTGGACAATTTTTTTCTAGTTTTCAATTTCAATTATAAAAGTTTCATTGTGATTAAAATTGAAACTAAGTATGGCGAACTTCAGAGAAAAATGAAAAAAAGTCCTGAATTCAATAAAATTTGGACAACACATTCTTCAATGTCCCCGCTCAATTTTAAAGAAAATACATTTCTTTAATTTAAATTGAAGCATTTAAGAGTGTTTTCTCCAAAACTGATCATTGTTTTCAATTTCTAAGAATTTTGTAGTTAAACAATAATTGTTTATTTCTAATAATTATTAAAAATAATCGTGTTGTATTGTTTATACATATTTTTTAGACGTGGATCCAATCGACGGAACTCGGAGTTACAAAATCGCTTATACGGATACATTTGGAAAACCACCTTGGTTTGAATCCGTTGCTCACGAATACGCAGCTTGTCGAGAGAAGATTGGATTGAGCGATTATTCTTCTTTTACGAAAATCGATTTATGGGTATGTATTATTCTTATTTAAATTAGATTCCGTCCATAAACTATATTACCATTTTTTGGGTTTGTCATAAATTGAGGATAAATTTGTAAAAATGTGATTATTGAATAAGTTTTAAAATCACTTTTATATTTCAGACTTTGCACTCTTTCCGCTATTCCCGCTTTTCCCATTTTTTAAAGAATTTTTCCCCTTTTTTTTCAAGAAACTTACCCTTTTTCTCGTTTTCCGTTTTAATGCGAATTGAATATTAATAGAACTGGAAAAGAATAATTGGTAAAAGTTCAACTATATTGCTTAAAAATTATCCTTTTTTGTCAAAAATTCAACTACTTGGTTGAAATTTGAACTACTTTGTAAAAAAGTATTTTGTTGTTGTTGAAAATTAATGTATTTTGTTGAAATTCATCTTTTGTGATAGAAAATTAACCCATTTGGTTGAAAATTCATCCTTTTTGGTTTAAAATGTAACTGTTTGGTTGTAAATTAATCTTTTTTGGTAGAAAATTAGACTACTTTTTTTTTGAAAATTCGTCTTTTTTGTTGAATTTAACTGTTTTTTATTTCAAATTAAAATCTTTTTTGGTTGAAATATCAACTTCTACATTTTTCGTTGAGAATTCATATTTTTGGTTGAAAATGTAACTATTTAATTAAAATTAAACTATTTTTATGAAAATATAACTATTTGGTAGAAAATTTACTTTTTTTCAAAATAATATTTTCAGGTTGAAAATTCAAATGTTTTCTGGATAATTCGTCTTTTTGGCTTCAAAATTTATCAGTTTCGTAGAAAACTAAACTATTTATGTGGAAATTTAATCATTTTGTTTAAAAATGTAATTAATGTGTAAAAATTGAAGACGAATTATCCAGAAAACATTTGAATTTTCAACCTGAAAATATTATTTTGAAAAAAAAGTTAATTTGCTACCAAATATAGTTATTTTTTTTTTATTTGTTGAAAATGAATTTTTTAAACTGAAAATTGGACGATTCTATTTTTGTTTCAAAAAATATATTTTTTAGTTGGAAATTAATCTTTTTGGTTCAAAATTCATCTTTTTTTATTAAAAATTCATTTATTTGATGGAGATTCAAATATTTTGTTAAAAAATCTTCTTTTTCTTTTTTTTTTTTAATTCAACTGGTTGAAAATTCATCTTTTGGTAGGAAATTCATCTTTTATGAGAGAAAAGTCATCTTTCTTGGTTGAAAATGAACTTTTTGGTTTAAAATTCAACTTTTCCGGTCGAAAATGAAACTTTCTTCTAAAAAATTCGTCTTTTTCGCTTGAAAATTGAACGGTTTTTTATTCGATTTTTTTCTTTTTTGTTTGAAAATTCGACCGTTTAGTTGAAAATGTATCTTTGTTGGTTGAAAATTCAACGATTGTTATAAAGTCATTTTTTTCAGCCAAAAATTAATTTGGTTTGTTAAAAAATCGACCTTTTGAATCAAAAATTCATCTTTTATAGCAGAAAAGTCATCTTTCTTGGTTCAAAATTAACTTTTTTGTTGAAAATTTAACTGTCTTCGAAGAAATTCGTCTTTTTTGCTTGAAAGTTCAATTATTTGGTTGTTAATACAAATGTTTGGTTAAAAAGTACTGTTTTTGAAAATTCGTCTTTAGATTGAAAATTCATCTCTTTTGATGGAAAATATTTTTTTTGTGAAAAGTTAACTATTTTGTTAAAATGCAATATTTTTATAAGAGATTTTATATTTTTAAATAATGTTAAATGAGTTTTCACTGATTTTTGACCATTGTAGAATTTTTTTATGATTGGATATAATTTTAAGTTGTTGGAAATCGACTCACGGAGATATAAAAAAGTCCGTCAAAAAGATTTTTTATATTAACCATTTTTATATGTTTAAAATCGTTCTCGCGATGAAGAATATTTTCTCTCTTAAAAAATAAAGTTGCCATTTCCTTCTTACTATAATGAATTTTGAATTAGTTTTGTTTGAAATCTTTCAAGTAAACATTTGTAAATTTTTTATCGGTAAGATTTAAAAATAAAATGCAAACATTACATTGTTTGAGTTAGAAAACTGGACTTTCCAGTTAATCAACTTGAAATATTCAAATTTTTAATTATTTAACTTTGTATATTTCAATAAAAAATTGTTCACTTTCTAATACTTCTTTTGAAAATTCCTATATATTTTTTAATTTTTCGAACTTTATATTGGATAACAACTTCTGTTTCCAGTTTTATCATTTTCAACCTGTTTTAAAATGTCTCAGCTTCAACTTTTTTTAAGAGTGTTTATTTTTTATTGTATTTTTAAATATCGTATATTTTAAGAGAAAAGGGGAAAAAGGGGAAACGCAGGGAAATATTGGAAAGACTGTGATCCCTGAAATTGTAATTTTTCATACTTGAAAATTCCTGCTTTGTTTTGGAAAATATTAATTTACATTTTTTGTTAGTCGAAAGGTTTAGAAGTGGTGGATTACCTACAATATCTGTGCTCAAACGATGTGGATGTACCGATTGGAAGTATTATTCATAGTGGCATGCAGAATAATCGGGGTGGATATGAAAACGATTGTAGTTTAGCAAGAATTAATGCAAATCAGTAAGTACTTTTATCAATTATGAATCCATTTAAATTATTTTTTCTTTTTGGAATTCATTTAACTTCTTACGTTTCGATTTTATCTTAGAATCAATTCTCTTTTGTAATTTAAAACATTTCTAGTTACATGATGATTGCGCCAACAATTCAACAAACGCGATGCAAAACTTGGCTCAAAAGGCATTTGCCTTCCGATGGTTCCGTATCTTTTTCTGATGTTACTTCAGCTTATACTGCAATTTGTATCATTGGACCTTGCTCGAGAAGCGTATTGTCTGAACTGACCGATACAGACCTCAATCCAAAAAACTTCCCTTTTTTCACGTATAAGGTACTTTTAAACCTTCACTTTTTTCTGCAAAACTTGAAAAAAAAAGTAATAAATAAATCAAATAATTTAATATACTTAGCTTAGTATTAGAAGATCTTTAATGTTGATTAGTAATTGTTTTATTTAGGAATTAGATGTTGGTTTAGCCAATGGAATCCGAACGATGAATTTAACGCACACAGGAGAACTTGGATACGTCCTTTACATTCCCAATGAGGTATTTTTTTATTTTTAATGCAATTGAATCTCTATTTCCAATTCTTAGGTCAGTAAATTTCAGGCTTCGGACTCATTTGCAAATTTCAAAATAGGGTCACAATACGTTTTAAAAAGTAGTAGCAAAATAGTATCCTCAAATTGTTTAAATATTAAATGGAGGGGTTAGCTATTTTTAAAATCTTTTTGCGGTTCTCTGCAAATTCCTGAAAAAACTCGTTAATCTTCTTAAATCCCTTCAAATCCGTAGAAATCCCTAGAAGTTCCTTGAAATTTCATTTCATTTGTTCCTTAAAGTTCTCTAGGAATCCGTTGAAATCTTTTAAGTATCATTTATATCTTGGATACTTTTTTAAAAACTTTTGACATTTTCTAAAATTCTACGCCTTTCTTTGAAACCAAATAAATTTGTTTAAATCTAGTTGAATTCTTTGGAATCTTTTAAATTACCCTAAACTCTTTAGAATCTTCTGAAATTGATAAAATACCTTCAATCTTGTAAAGTCCCTGTAATTTAAAAAAAATATGATAAAATCCTTTGAAACATCTTGAAATCTGTAATATCTTTCAAAATTCCTTTAAAAATTATGAAATTGTTGAAATCCCATAAATTCCCCTTGAAATTTCCTGAAATATTTTAAAATACCGCAAAGCTTTGAAATACACTGAAATCTATTAAAAGCCTTTAAATTCTGTTAAAATCCCTGGAAAACTCTGTAATTTTTTATAATTTAATTAATCATTATAATTTATTATAATATATATTATAATTATTATTAATTAATTATTATAATTGATTTTGAAATCCTGCGAATCCCTCAAATACTGTAAAATTCCTTGAAATCCCTTAAAGTTTTTAAATATCGTAAAAATGTATTAGAATCTTCGAAAACTTTAAAATATTCCGGAATATTGAGAAATTATTTGAAATTGCTTGAAAATGTTTAAATCTCGTGAAATTTTTCAATAATCCTACGAAATTCTTATGAATCATGAAACTCCTCGCGATTTTTTTAAATACACTATATTCCTTGGATTCCTTCGACATTTTCAAAAGCCCTAAAAGCTTGTGAAATTAGAAATCTTTTAAAATCCCCTTGAGCTTAAATTTTTCTTAAATTCTTTGAAAATGCTGAAATCTTTAAAATTCTCTGAGACCCTTTTAAAATTTGTTTCAATTTTTTATAAATCTTTTGAAATTTCTTTGAGTCTTGTAAAATACCCTCAAATCTTTCAAATCCTATGAAATTTTTGGAATCTTTAAAGTCCCTCGAGATCCTATAAAATAACGTAGGTCTGGTAGAATCCCTACAAATCCCTCGAAATGCTTTGAAATCCCGTAAATTATCTTGAAATTAGTACTGTCTTTCAAAATTCCTTAAAAAATGATTAAATCTTTGCAATACCATAAAGTAAAATAAATCTTTTTCACATCCATTGTAATCTAATTCTAAAATCCCTGAAATCGTTGAAATCCACTGAAATCTATGAGACGCAAAAACCTTAAATTCTGTTGAAATCTCTGGAAAACTCTCAACGTTTTTTTAAATGCTTTGAAATCTATATAAACTGGTAATCTTATGGAATCTTTTCATTTCTTTTGAAATCCTATGAATCCCTTAAATATTTTACAATTCCTTGAAATTTTGTAAATATCGTAAAAATTCATTATAATCTTCGGAACCTTTTAAATCTTCTGAAATATTACGGAATTGTTTGAAATTGCTTAAAAATGTTTAAATCTCTTGAAATTTTTTATAATCCGACGAAATTTTTTTAAATCTCATGAAACTCGTCGGAATCTTTTAAACTACAGTAATATTCTTTAAATTTCTTTGAAATTTTTGAAAGCCCTTAAAGCTTGTGAAATGCCTAGAAATATTTTGAAATGTCGTACATCTTGAAATCCTCTGAAACCCTTTTAAAATCTTTTAAAATTTTGTTAAATCTTGTGAAATTTATGAAAACTTTGAAGCCCTTGGAGATCCTATAAAATAATCTAGGTTTCGTAAAATTTTCGTAAATCCATTGAAATCCCGTAAATTATCTGGAAATCTGTGATATCTTTTAAAATTCCTTAAAAAGTGATGAAACCTTCGAAATACCATAAAATCAAATAAGGCCCCTTGAAGTATCCCTCGATGTCTAAAATCTTTAAAATCTTTGAAATCGCTTGCAACCTTTGAAAGTCATTGAAATCTACTGAAATCTATAAAATATACAATTTTTTTAAGAAATCCTTCAGAAATTTCGTAAATACCGTATCAATTGATTGGAATCCTCGAAATCTTTCAAATCTTCCGAAATATTATGAAAGTATTTGAAATTCCATTAAAAGAATGTAATCTCTTGAAATTTTCTGTAATCCTACGAAATTCTTTGAAATCTCATGAAGTCCTTGGCATATTTTAAACTGCTCTATATTCTTTAAATCTTGTAAAATCCTCAGAAATATTTAGAAATCCTAAACAACATCTTTGAAACCCTATAAAATTTCTGAAATCAGTTAAAATCCTTTATAATTCCTCGGAATCTGTTGAAATATTGCGAAATTCGTAGAAATTCCGTAAAAGACTTCAAAAATATTTGAAATCTTTGAAGTCCATTGTAATTTTTGGAGATTTCGATTTTTGAGATATCGGAGATATATTATTTTAGATAATCTAGCAAAGAACTTTCAATTTTTTAAATCCCTTGAAATTTATATATAAACTCTTGATAATCTTATGGAATCTTGTAATTTTTTCTGATATCCTATGAATACGTTAAAAATTGTACTGTTCCTTAAGAAATCCCTTGAAATTTCGTGAAAATTAATTTGAATCTTCGAAATCTTTCAAATCTTCTGAAATATTATGAAACTATTTGAAATTCCATTAAAAAAGGTAATCTCTTGAAATTTTCTATAAACTTACGAAATTCTTTGAAATCTCATGAAAGTCCTAATATTCACCTAATATACAGTATTGAAAGCTTATATTTTTGAATTCAAAATTCAACCGTATTGTAGAAAATTCTTTTTTTGGCTAAAAAATTCAGTAATTTTGTAGAAAATTGGTTTTTCCGTTTTAAAATTAGTTTCTTGAGATGAAAATGTATAGCAATTCCATTTTTGGTTCAAAGTTGATGTTCTTTATTTTGAAAATTCAACTATTTGGTTAAAAATGTATGTAATTTGTTAAAAAATCGTCCTTTTTGTAGAAAATTAAGCTTCTTGCTTTAAAATTCGACATTTGAAATGCAATTTTTTTTCTTCATTTACGAAAAAATCTTTTTCGGTTGAAAACTCAACTCTTAAAAATTAATCATTTTAGTTGAAGTTTTTTTGTTTTAAAACGAGGTTTTTCAACTGAAAATTTCAATGCTCGGTTGAAAATTAACTTTTTAATTGAAAATTAATATTTTCGTGTTGAAAAATCAACTGCAGTGTAGAAAATTCTTCTTTCAGGCTTCAAAATTCAACAATTTGGGAGAAAATTCAGTTCTTTCAATTGAAAATTAATTTTTGAAACGAAAATATAACTATTCGATTTTTGGTTAAAAACTGATGTTCTTAATTCGACAATTCAACTATTTTGTTCAACAATTATCTTATTTGTTAAAAATTTTAAATTGCGAAATTTAAAAATAAATTTTTTGCTCAGTTACAATTTTTTTGAAAATGTACATGTTTTTTTTTCGATTGAGTCATATGCACACATTTTAAAAAAAGTTGAATATGTCGAATCTGAAATTCATTTAGCTTGAACCAAAGAAACATTTTTTTATTTCGCTTTTTCGGAAAAAAATTTTGTCGTGAGTTAGGATTTTTGGGATCTCATATCTTTTTGCGATTTTTTAACGTTATAAACATCACGAAAAAAAATGTTTCTCATGAATAAAAAATAATAACATGTTTCTTTTGTTCGAGCTGACGCAATTTCAGGTTCGGTCAATCCAAAAAACATGTTTTTGTATATTTTCCAAAAATTTTAAATAAGGCAACATTTTTATTTTTTTATTTTAAATTGTAAATTTAAGAAAGAGAACAGAAGATATTAACCGATTTCAAAATTTGTTTCTTTACTTGTTTTGGATATCGGCTCACAAATTGTTGTCCCTCAGCTCAAACGATTCGATTAATTTTTAGCATTATTACTTCGCTCTACTGAAGAGTTAAGTTTTAAATTTACATTGAAAGTATTAATTATAGTAAGGATGAAATGACAAATCTTGGAAATATTTATGAGAACGATGATAAACATATCGAAAGTTTGTATTTAACTAATTTGATTTTTTCTCTGACTTTTTTATATCACTCTGGATGGATTTCCAACGATTTAAATGCATCCAATTTTTAAAAATAAATCTTTAATGGCAGAAATCATTGAAAAATCATTCAAAATTATTTTAAAATGTAACATGTCTTACAAAAAGATTGTTTGTCCTTTTCGACACATGAAAATAAATGTTTAATCTTTCCCCTTTTTCGTGAGAAAACCACCCTATTTTCCCTTTTTTGAGCTCATTTTGCGCTGTGATCCCTGAAATTCTTTTAAAATCTTTGAAATCCCTTGTAACCTTTTGAATTTTCGACTTATGGGATGGCAGATAAATTATTTCAGCCAACCTAGCGAAGAACTTTGAAAATATCATTTTTTTCAAAATAGTAGCAAATTAGTTGCATGATGGTCAAGAAAAAAATTCAATTTGATTTAATTTAATATGAAATTCTTCACTCTTTCAGTTTGCCCTCCACGTTTACCAAAAACTAATCGACGCTGGAGCAAAATATGGAATAAAACACGCTGGATATTACGCAACAAGAGCTCTACGAGTCGAAAAATTCTACGCCTTCTGGGGCCAGGATCTCGACACTTTCACAACTCCTCTAGAATGTGGAAGGGCCTGGAGAGTTAAATTCGACGTGAGTCAATCACTTGCAAATATTGAAATCTGAAAATTATGCAGTTTGGCTATATACCGAAATTTTCGATTTTTCAGAAAGACATCGACTTCATCGGAAGAGAGGCTCTTTTGAAACAAAGGGATAGAGGCGTGAGGAGAAAGTACGTTCAGCTTTTATTTACCGATCACGATCTTGAAATCGATCCTTGGGCTTGGGGTGGTGAACCCATCTACAGGAATGGAAAACTTTGTGGAATGACCACAACCACCGCTTATGGATTCACCTTCAAAAACCAGGTAAAGCTCAATTCTATTTTTTCCTAATCAGGGGCTCCTACAAAATTTCAATTTCGAAATACCCTGATTTTTCCCTGACAAAAATATGAATTTTTAACAAAAAAGTTTATTTCCAACAAAATTGTTGAATTTTAAGGCAAAAAAAACTAATTTTAAACCAAAAGAGATCAATTTTCAAGAAAATATATTAAATTTGAAATAAAAAATATAAATTTTCAAGTTAAAAAAATAATTGTCATTAAAATAGTTGAGTTTTCAACTAAAGAAATGAATTTTCAACTAAAGTGATGAATCTTCAACGAAAAAATGACTTTTTAACTAAATCGTTGAACTTTCTATAAAGAAATCAATTTTTCACGAAAAGACATGAATTGTTACGAAAAAATGTAATAATTGATGTTTCATTCAAACAATATTTTCATTATTATTGAAAACCAGTTGAATTCGACTAAAAAAGACGAATTTTCAACAAAATAGTTGAATCTTTAATCAAAACAAATTAATTTACAACCAAAAAATTGCACTTTTAACCAAGAAAATGACATTTGTACGATAAAAGGTGAATTTTTAAACGAAAAAGACTAATTTCATCCAAAATATTGAATTTTCAAGCCACAAATATGAATTGTAAAACCACAAAAGACTTGTTTTCAACAAAATAAATTAATTTTCAACCGAACAATATATTTTGAAGCAAAAATAGAAAAGATGCATTTTCAGTTAAAAAGATTTTCAACAACAAAAAATGAATTTCCAACAATATAGTTAAATTTTCAACTAAAGAAATTAATTTTTTACTAAAATGATGAATCTTGAACAAATAAAAAAAAAAAGAAAATTTAACCAAATAGTTAAATTTTCAAAGAAATGGATAAATTTTCAACCAAGAACCAAAGTTTCTACCAAAAAAGATGATTTTTTAACCACATAGTGGAATTTTCAACTACAAGAAAATTTTTCAATAAAATAGATGAATTTTTAATTTGAATAGATTAAACCAAATGAAATAAATTTTTATCCAAAAAAGATGAAACTTTTACCAACAGAGACGACTTTTCTACAAAATAGTTTAATTTTATTGACCAAAAAATGTGAATTTTCAATAAAAAAGATCATTTTCAACCAAATAGTGAAATTTTCTACTAAACAAGATTAAAAAAATATCTAGTTTTCAACAAATAAATGTGAACAAAAAAATTAAATAGTTAAATCTTCAGTTAAAAAATTAATTTTCTACCAGAATAATTCAAAAAAGATTAATTTTTAACCAAATATTTGAAACTTCGACCTAAATCGGGTAATTTACAATCAAACAGTTGCATTTTTAATTTAAAAAAAAATGAAATTTGTACGATATGAGGTGAATTTTTAATTTAAAAAGACGATTTTTCTGCAAAACAGTTGAATTTTCAACCCGAAAATATCAGTTTGCATAAAAAAAGATCATTCTTAACAAAATAGTTGAATTTTATACCAAAGAGATGAATTTTTACCAAAAAATTATTTTTTACAAAATAGTTCAACTCCTAAACAATTGCATTTTTAACCAAAAAAAATTGGATTTTCAACAAATAATGTAATAATTGATGCTTGAACCCCCAAAAATGTTTATTTTAAACCAAAAACAGTTGAATTCAATCAAAAAAGACAAATTTTCAACCAAGTAGTTAAATCTTCAACCGAAATAGGGCAATTTACAATCAAACATTTCCATTTTTAATTTAAAAAAAAATGAAATTTCTACGATATGAGGTGAATTTTTAATTTAAAAAGACGAATTTCATCCAAAAATTTGAAATTTCAAGCCGAAAAGATGATTTTTCTACAAATCAGTTCAATTTTCAACTCGCAAATATCAGTTTGCATCAAAAAAGATAATTCTTAACAAAATAATTGAATTTTATACCAAAGAGATGAATTTTTACCAAAAAATTATTTTTTACAAAATAGTTCAACTCCTAAACAATTGCAT
>CAKNXH010061947.1:56898-96340 GCA_932178445.1 Andricus quercusramuli | reverse complement strand
TGCAAAACTGTTTAATTTTTAACCCGCAAATATCAGTTTTTATCAAAAAAGATAATTCTTAACAAAATAGTTGAATTTTGTACCAAAGAGATGAATTTTTACCACAAAATTATTTTTTACAAAATAGTTGAACTCCTAAACAATTGCATTTTCAACAAACAAAAATTGGATTTTCAACAAATAATGTAATAATTGATGCTTCAACCCCCAAAAATTTTCATTTTAAACCAAAAATGGTTGAATTCAATCAAAAAAGACGAATTTTCAACCAAGTAGTTGAATCTTCAACCTAAACAGGGCAATTTACAATCAAACAGTTGCATTTTTATTTTTAAAAAAATGAAATTTGTACGATATGAGGTGAATTTTTAATTTAAAAAGACGAATTTCATCCAAAATGTTGAATTTTCAAGTCAAAAAGACGATTTTTCTGCAAAACTGTTTAATTTTCAACCCGAAAATATCAGTTTTCATCAAAAAAGATAGTTCTTTACAAAATAGTTGAATTTTATACCAAAGAGATGAATTTTTAACAAAAAAATTAATTTTTTACCATTTTTAACCAAAAAATTGAAATTTTTACTATGTGAGATCAATGTTTAAAGGAGAGACGAATTTTCATCCAAGTAGTTGAATTTTCAAACCAAAAATATGAATTTTCATCAAAAAAGTTAATTTTTAACAAAATAGTTGTCTTCTAAACCGAAAATATGAATTTTCAACAAAGAAAAAGTTCATTTTCATGCAAACATTTATATTTTTTAGTAGATCAAATCCTACAGAATCCGAAATGGGGGGGGGGGGGGTCAGCAAAATTATCGAAAATTCCTTAATTCTTTCAGACTTTCCCTGACCAATTTAAAATTCCCTGACTTTCTAGAATTCACTTACCTGTAGCAACCCAGCTAATTTCGAGATTTCGTCTTTTCTCTTAAAATTATTTTCTCTCAGATCTGCCTCGGATTCGTTCAGAATATTAATTCGAAAGGACAAGAGGAAGAAGTAACGAACGAATACATCATCTCCGGGGATTACGAAGTGGACGTCGCAGGAATCAGATTCCATGCGAAATGTCATCTCCACAGTCCAAATTTGCCAACCAAGTTCCCCGATAAAGAACGCGACTCTTATCACGCAACTCGCGACCAGCAGGCTGTGTAAATTTTAACCGTATTATTTTTAATGTGCTATATTTATTATAATACTAATCATTAATTAATCTGATGTACACAGAAAAATTGTAATTATTTAATAATAAAACTTTACATAATGATTGACTTGAACTCTTTCTCTTGAAATGTAAACTTACAAGTTCGTACAATGCCATATGATTACTGTTTATCGACTATAGTTTGCCTTTAGAGTACACATTTCGAGACGTAAAAGGTCTGCCCTCAGATTTCTATTCTCACGAGACCGTACTCGCTGTTGACTTTCCAAATCACAGAATTCTTATAAATTATTAGTCTGTGTTGCTCTGCTCATAATTTAGCTTTACATAGTAAATTATTGGTTTAATTAATTTACTAAAAAGATCTTTGTATTGTAATCTATTGAACACTGTAATCGCCTCTTCTCATTATCACTAAATGGTACGTAATACCTACAGTATATAAAATACAATACTAAACACACTCATTGGAAAAACGTCATGTATAAGACGCGATTTCGGAGACTGAAAATCGTTACCCATTGACGGTCGCAACATCATTTATTAAAATATTAACATATTTGTATCACGTATTATTATTACCCCTAGGCTTTTTTCTCCTCTCAAAATCATCAATATTAATAATATCGTACTAATTCCTAACTACTAAAAAAATGCTTTCAAGCCTATCGTATAATACACCTAGCCGTGGTTCAACAACTTTTTACACGCGATTCCATATTTTAAGAGTTTACTGTACAGAAAATTGACAAGAAAAAAGGATAAAACGTATTATCACTCAGGAATCTCCGGCTCAGGGTTCGGCTGCACTTGCTTTTGAACCATGCACGAGCGCGCGACCGACTCGAACAATCTAGAAGGTAATACAAGACAATTATTTTATAGTATATTAAATATTTCCATATGTTAAGTACTATTACACTTAAAATCGCTAAATTAATTTTAAAAAAACAACATATTTACAATTAATTAAGCACTTATAACCATTCAAATAAATATTTCTTAATCTTAAAATACTTGCGGTTTCGCATTAAATGAGGATTTCACCACTCTTAAAATCGTTTGAAAGCTCATGAAATCCTATAAATTTCTCTCAAACTTCATGAAATCCCTTAAAATAATTTCAAATGCTGTGAAAAACTTCAAAAAGACGAATAGAAAATCCCGAAAAATGAAATTACCGACACTGTCAAATTCCGAAAAACAAAATATTCGAAATAGAAAAATCCCGAAAGTATTAAATTGTTGGCAATTAAAAATTCCCGAATTAAATAATGACCGATAATAAATCATCCGAAATAAAATTACTGAAATGCTAAAATATCCAAAACTATCAAATTTCCCACACAGGAAAATTTTCGAATTATAAAATTCCCGAATCTAATCAATTAAAAAATTGCTTCAGTAATTAAAAAAATATATTTAAAAAATAGCCTTATTTAATGATAATATTTTTTACTTTATTATTTATATAATATTAAAACAATTTTTTAATTGTTTAGATTCGGCAATTTTTCAATTAGGGAATTTTAAATTTTCAACAATTAAATAGTTTTGGGAATTTTTCTATTACGAATATTTTCTTTTTCGGGAACTTTACAGAGTCGCGATTTTTATTTTTCGGGATTTTTTAGACGTCCCCAATTTTTTTAAGATCCGTCATATTCAATTGAAAAATTTTGGAATCCCGTGAAATCCAATACATTTTTTCAAATCGTTTGGAAATATCTCATCATTTTTTAAACCTGTTCAAATTACTTGAAAATCCTCAGAGTTCCATTGAAGCATTTTAAAATATTTTGCAATCCCTTGAAATTCCTTAAAATGTTTTGAAACCTTTAGTAGCTTTAGTACCCGGACTTAATTCCGTGAAATATTTTGAAGCCCATTGAAAACTTTTTAAAAAATTGTTAAAACCTCTTTAAATCCCTTGGAAGACTTCTAAAATTGGTTGAAATCCATAAAAATCTCAAGATTCTCGGAAATCTCTTTAAATGTTTTAAAATTACTTGTAATCCGTTTGAAAGTGCTATGAAATCTCTTAAAGTATTTTCAGATACATGGGAAATCCCAATAATCTTTTAAAATACTTTGCAAATCCTAAAAATTCTTTGAGATCCATTGAAACAAATAAAAGTTTTTTGATTTGCTCTGAAATATTTTGAAACGCTTTAAATCTTTTAAAATCCCTCAAAATCCCTTGAAATCTTCTTAAATCGATTAAAAATCATAGGTAATCCGTGAAAATCTTTCAAATTTTTTGCAATTGTTTACAGCCTCTAGAAATTTTTTGGAATCGCTTGACATCTTTTTAAATCCCTTGAAATCCCATAATATCCTTTGTAAAACAAGATTTTAACACTTTTCAATCGAACAATTTTAAATTAAATGCAGTTAAACTGGAAAATTTACAATTTTATACATTGATAAATTGTACAGTTCAAAGCTTCAGATTCAGTGAAAAAATATAAATCCAAGCTATAAATTGTAATGTTCTAACTTGAAGAATGAATCAATAAATTGGTAAATTTACAAAATTATATCATTTTAAGCAATTTTATGTTAAAAACATTAAAAATTGAACGATTACAAATTTTTTGTTTATAAACTGAACCCTTTCTAAATTAGAAGTTAAATTATTTCCGGTTTTAGTTTTGAAATATTTTTAAATATTCGCTTAAAATTAATTTTTCAAAAAAATATAAATTTTCAATTTTCCCAGGAACTTTAAGACTTTTTTAATTATCTTAAGACCTTTCAAAATCCTTAAAAAACCTTAAAAACTTCATTTCAAAATCTTAAAAAATTTACATTTCGTTTAAGATTTTTAAAACTCTTTTCAAATTAATTTTTAAAAATAAAAAATCATTTTCAATATTCCTAGGAATCTTAAGAAAATTTTGTTATTCTAATGAAACCTTTCACAATTCTTATCATACTTCTAAATTTTTTGTTCGAAATCAGCAAAAATCGACATTACATTTTAATTTATGTGAAATCATTTTAAGTATCAAATTAATTTTGAATATTTTAAAACTTCTTAATATCTCTTAACTTAACCGAATTTTCTCTAATTTAAAAATTAAGCAATTTAAAAGTAGAAAAATTAAAATTGTAACCTTCAAAGTTTAAATTTAGCTCAGAAAATTTTAACGATTTAAGGCTTTCTATTTCAAACAATTCAGTTTTGAATGTTTGATTTATAATTGTTAGTTTAAGATGATCAGTCAAATATTATTAAATATTAAATCATTGTTCTTTTTCTTGAGAACAAAATTCAGATTGAATGGGTTAAAATTGGAATATTTTAGACTAAAACAATATTTAAGTAGAATTTGAAATTTAATACAAGCATTTAATTATGAATCTATTAATTTGAAGTTATTTTAAAATTGAAAATAGCTTACAATGTTTCAATTGTACGTTTACATTTGTTTTAAACTAAAACTTTCAAATTAAAAAAGTTTCATTTTTAACGTTAAAATCGGTAAATTGTTTAATTTTTGATTGTCCAAGTCTTCAAAACTGCATTTAAAAATGCTTTAAATCTAACATTAAAAGGAAAAGTTGAAATCGAACGTATTTTAAATTGGTAAATAATTTCTCAACAAAGAGGAAAGATAGAATTCAAAATTATTTTAAATTGCATTATCAACATGTTATTTCACATTAGTGATATTTTAACAGATTGGATACAATTTTCTTCTAAAAATTTGTAAAATTCCCGATCAAAAAAAAAATCCCGGTTTTTCGGTCAGTGAGAATTTTTTATTTTACACAAAAATTTGCAATATTTGCATCCAAAAATTTGTTCTTTTTCGACCTAGAATGATAAAATATTTAAAAGCATGACATAATTTTACGTTAAGTGATTGGCTTAGACAAAAAATCTTCTACCTAAACTATAGAATATTAAGATGAATTAATCACGGAAAAATAAAAAATAAAGTTGTTTCAGAGCTTTGAGTGAAACTTTACTTTTTTCGATTTTATAGTGATTATTTCATTTGAATGTTACATCATGGGTCGAAAAAAAACACAAATATTTTGATGAAAAAAACTGTAAACTCCT
This sequence comes from Andricus quercusramuli, assembly GCA_932178445.1. Classification (NCBI taxonomy): domain Eukaryota; kingdom Metazoa; phylum Arthropoda; class Insecta; order Hymenoptera; family Cynipidae; genus Andricus; species Andricus quercusramuli. The sequence goes on along the minus strand of CAKNXH010061947.1, from coordinate 91,097 downwards.
GTCCACTTTCAAGTAAAATATTGAAACTTCAATAAAATGCAATAATATTCTAATAAAACGCAAAAAATACAAAACTTGTCCAAACAATAGACAGATGTTCTAATTTCTTGTAATTGATGTTGCAATTTATTTATACTTTTCTGTAAAAATGGTTTTAGTTTTTCTTACGTGATTGTAAGAAAATTTTCACGAAGGATAGAAAAAAAATTTAGTTGATTCAAAAAAAGGATAGGACCCCACGGTCTTTCATTTTCTGAAATTTTTATTTTACGCTACGCCCTACTATGCATGCAATTTCATTCAAAAAACATATATTTTTATCGATATAAAATTTCAACTTGAATAATTAGAATATTTTTCGTTTAGCTTCTGTTGAAATAACATTTTTCAATTATATTAAAATTTCAAAATTTGAGAAATTGATTAGAAATTTCATAATTTTCCGAATGCAAATCGTTTGTATTTCTGAAAATCATTCTTAAAAGTCTTTGTAAAAAAATACTTATTATTATTTGTCTAAACATCCAAAAATTAGTGAAACTAAACACATTAATGACAGAGGACAAAAATCTTTCTAAAATGATGACCAGTGAAACTAAAATAAAAATTCACATAACCGAAATTGAAAACAAGTTATTATTCAAAAAAATATCCAAACTACACTACTTACTCGTTTATAAAAGTACAAGCAAAAACTTAGTTTAGAAAAGTGACTCTCCAATTATAAATATATAAACAAAGCAACTAAGAAAAAAATAGCAATGATAAATTAACTCACTTTTCAATTTCAGGCGCGCAATGCACGAACTCGTGTGTCCAAAATTTGTACGTAGGATTTTTGATCAGTTCAATAAACGTAATGAGTAATCCCCAGGGATGTGGTCTATTGACAATAAGCCTCTCAAGTAGCACTCTGGTGATTTGTTCCTGTATAGCTTCAGTGTTCGCCTCGGCGAAAAGATACAACAGCGTACAGCTGAAGTAATGAGTATGACTATTGGGATATCTCAGCTGATTAGCAATCGCATTCAAGAATAGATATCTGCCTTCAGTGTCCAAATCCACGGCCAAATTCTGGAATATATCCATGTGGGCGGAATGGGCAATCGTCGACATATTGGGTGTGTGACCTTTGCCTCTGATGAAGGTAATCGCTGTCGTTCCAACGTACAACACCAGAGCGTTCATCAGTTGAATATTATACCTTGATCCCGCTTCTTGCGAGACTTGAAGATTGCCCCTCAAATCAGACAAGAATGTAACCGGTGCACGAGCCTTCAAATAAGAGTCCAGCTCCTTCTTGAAATTCGGCGGTTGGATCATGGATGAAAAGTTGGTGAGAACTCTTGGTGCATGTGCAATTTCCGGCAGCATGTCGACTTTCAAGTTTGGTGTGAAGGGATCGGGTAGACGCATATTTCTGGGAAATGCGCTGAGGATTAGATTCCTCATTTGGATACAGTTTGGTGGGATCACATCGCAGAAGCCATAATGGTAGTCACAAAGGAACTCGGGGAAGTCATGGAGGAGGACCAATAGTACGCGTAGGGTTCCTTTGTACAGAAGAGTTACTGGCTTGGCGAGTTCGGCGTTCCGAAGATAAGGCGCGAGGTATTTGAAAAGATCGATCAGAAGCTGAGCGTACATTCCCCAGCATTTTTGTTGAGGAGTGATAGCGAGCATCCTTCCGATGAAAACTCGGTGAGAAATCAGCTCCAGCCACGCGTAGCAGAAGCCCGAAGCTTTTGCTGGACGAAGAATGTGGAGTGTGTGGCAGAAGGCGGTCAGCACTTGGAAATTGATTGCCTCAAGGACTGGTTCGGGGGCACATAGCTCAAGGAAGAGCATTATGAAAATTCTGTGGAAATGAGAACAATATTATGTAGATGAGTTGAAATTCTTCACACAGAGTGGCCGCAAAAATTAATTCTCAAAATTCCCTGCCTTTCCCCTGATTAATTTGTCAATTTTCCTGACCATTATTATTTAAAGGCCAGCATTCTAATCTTGTAACCTTTATAATATAGTATCTTTTGTATATGGAATAAAACAATTTCAAATTAAAAATTTTATATTTATTATTTTGAAGGCTGCCATAGTCTAATTTGATTGAAAAAATTAATTAAAGTAATATAAATGATATCGGTGAATCTCAAGTATTAAACAAATTCTTTTAATAATATTTAACAATTTTTCATATTAAATATGTAGGTTGGGACAGATGTGTGAAAAAACATTTTGCGTAATTTTTTTCTTTGCAATTTTTAAGCGAACTCGTCTAAAACAAAAAAGTGTCCAATTTCTAAACCAAAAAGTCATTAATGTACATTAGTAATGTGGCTAATGCTCTTTTGAGTTTAAAAGAAATTGACCCATAAGACTTCAAACCAATTCAAATTTAATTCAAAAGCATTCAAATAAATGAGAAAAAATCCAAATAATTCCATTTATTTAAGTAAAATTGGAGTGAATTTAGACGAATTTAAGAGAATCAACAAGAATTTGACGAAATGCTCAAGAGTTTAAGGCGAATTTGAAAGACTTCAGGATGAATTAAACAAAAGCTTAATTTTTTTTTAATCCATTGAATTGAGAAGAATGGAGTGCATTTAGAAGAATCCAAGTAAATTAAGCAGATTCAAGAGAATTCCAAAGAATTCAAACGAATTAAAAAGAATATCTTAAAATCATTAAAATCCTCGGAAATCTTATAATATCCCTTGGAACTTTAAAAAAATTTAAACCCATGGGAAAACTGAGAAATGCTTCCATATATCCCGAAATTTGAGGAAATTCTTTAAAGCCGCATGAGAAATTTTGTGAATCCTTTGAAATTCTTGGTAATTCCTCGAAATTTGTTAAATTTCTTGACAATGCTTTGTAATACCCTAAAATATTTAAAATCCCTTGAAAGACATTAAAATTACTGACATCAATTTCAAATGCCTTGGAATCTTATAAATAAACCTTTTGCATTTTTTTAAATATCCTGAAATACTTCAAATCCTCAGAAATTCCTTCAAATTATCAAAATCTATTGATAATTCCTTGGAATCTTTTACAATATCCTAGAATATTCCAAGTCCTTTTAAATCTTATGAAATCCATTGGAACTTTTTATATTTTGAAAATGCCTTGAAATCTTTTAAAATAACCTCAAATACTTCTAATCCTTTAAAATCCCTACAAATTATTGAAATAAAAAAATTCATTGATATCTTTTCAAATATCCTGAAATATTAAAAATCCCTTGAAAGCCATTACAATTACTGACATCAATTTCAAATGCCTTGGAATCTTATAAAATTCCTTAAAATTGTTTAAATCCTTTGAAATTTTGTTTTGAAATCCCTTAAAACTTTTCAAAGCTCTTGAAAATGCCTTGGAATTTTCTTTTAACATCCTAAAATACTTCAAATCCTTAGAAATCCCTTCAAATTATCGAAATCTATTCATAATTCCTTGGAATCTTGTACAATATCCTAGAATATTTCAAATCCTTTCAAATCTGATGAAATCCATTGGAACTTTTTATAATCTTTTGAAAATGCCTTGGAATCTAATAAAATTGTTCCATAAATACTATAAAATATTAAAAATCCTTTGAAATCCTTTGGAACTTTTTTAATCTTTTAAGAATATCTTGGAAGTTTTAGAAATATCCTGAAATCCTTCAAATCCTTTGGAACAACCTTCAAATTATTGAAATCTATTGAAAATTCCATGGAACCTTTTAAAATACCCTACAAGACTTCAAAAAATTCAGCAATAGGTATAAACATTAATTAAATATTGGTAAACCCATCGGTTAATTTATTGAAACAAAAGTGACTAAAGTGATCTTATTTTAAAAAGTGACTTTATCTTTAAAGAGTGACTAAAAGTGTGTGGCAGCCCTGATTATTCTTGACAGTTACTTAAAGTGCTTCTCACAAAAGCTACGTAATTTTTTTTGATCCCTGACTTTTCCTGACCAAAAAAATGTCCTAAGTTTTCCCGGACCGGCGGCCACCCTACCGCCGTATAATATAGAACATTGTCAATTAATTAAGGCAGGCATCACAGTCCCTATGGGAAGAAAAATATAGGGACCAAAGGGTACTTTTTTTCGCGCTCATATGGTACTTTTTTCGCGCTCAAAGGGTAAAAGATTCAGGATAAATTCATAAGATTTCAAAATAAGTAAAGTTAAAATCAAAAGAATTCAGATTAATTTGAAAAAAAAATGTAAATCAAAAGAATTTCATTGATTTCCGTAAAACTGGAATGAATTTAGAGGAATTTAAGGTAAACGAGAAGAATTCGATGAAATTCATAAAAATTCAAGATGAATTTAAAAAATTCAAATGAATTGAAAACACATTAAAAATATGAAAAAACTTAATTGAATTCAGTAAATTTGAAATGAGCTTAAAAAAATTCAAGGCAACTCTAAAGAATTAAGTAAATTTAGGAGAATTCAAGTGAATTAAAAAAAAATCAAGAGAATTCTAAAGAATTTAAAAGAATTCAGAGTGAACTCCAAAAAATAAATGCAAATCTCTTCAAATCTTTGAAACCCTACTAATTTCTAAACAAAAAAGTGACTAATGACTACAAAACAACTCAAAAGAATTCAAATGAATTCGAAAAATGTTTCAAATCGAAAAAATCCATTTATTTCAGTACAATTTGAGTGAAATTAAGGAAATCGAGAAGAATTCGGTGAAATTCATAAACAATCAAACTGGATTTCAAAAACAATCCAGTGAATTCAAAATGATTGAAAAATATGTACAAATTCCACGAATTCAGTAAGTTTGAAATGAGTTTAGAAAAATTAAAAAGGCATTCAAAAGAATTTGGTGGAATTCTTGCGGATTTAAGGTGAGTTTAAAATACTTCAAGATGAATTAAACAAAATTTTCAAAAATCCATTGAATTGATTAGTCTTATATGGATTTAGAAGAATTCAAAAGAATCCAGGATCTCTTCAAATCTTTGAAACCATACGAAATCTCCTTCTTGTGACAAAATTCTTTGAACTCCATTAAAATATTCAAATCCCTTAAAATTACTGAAACCCTTGGAAATCTCTTTAAATTGTTTAAATCTCTTGAAAATGCCTTAGAATATTTAAAAAAAAATCCTGAAATATTTTAAAGTTGTTAAAGTCACTTTAAACTATTGCAATAAATAAAAAATGTGTAGGAATATTTTAAAAACCCCTAAAATATTTCAAATCCTTTGAAATCCCATTATATTACTGAAATCAAATAAAATTTTCTTTTAATCATTTAAAATAACCTAGAATATTTAAAATCCCTTTAAAAAAGTTGAAATCCCTTGCAATTTTTTAAAGCCTTATCCTAAAATATTTCAAACGCTTTGAAATTCCTTCAAAATGATGCAATTACTTAATAATCCCTTGGAATCTTTTAAAACTCTCTAAAACATGTCAAATTAAAAGCTCTTGAAATGCCTTAGAAGATTTAAAAATACCGGAAAATTTTTTAAAATCCCTTCAAACTATTGAAATCTATCAATAGTTTTCTGAATCTTTAAAAATACACTAAAATATTTCAAAAGAATTCTAGACAATTCCGAAATAGGTATAGACCTGAATTGAATAGTGATTAACCCATGAGTTACTTTATTGAAAGAAAAGTGACTAATAGAGACAGTATGGCAGTCCTGATTATTTTTTATAGTTACTTCTTACAAAAATTCCCTGATTTTTGCTATTTCCTTCAAAGGCCTAACGCTTCGAAGCTTTGACAGGGTGGCGATTCGGCGGACGATTTTAAATTTCCGGTCATTTCCCGGCGTTTACCGGTCAAGTTTTTCAATTTTCCCGGTCATTTCCCGAGTTTTTCCGGTCCAGTTTTTTAACTTTCCCGGTCATTTACCGGGTTTCCCGGTCATGTATTCCAATTTTCCCGGTCATTTCCCAGTCTAGGGTTTTCATTTTCCCGGTCAAGTTTTTCAACTTACCCGGTCATTTCCCAATTATCCCCGGTCAAGTTTTCCATTTTTCGCGGTCATTTCCCGGTTTTCCCCGGTCAAGTTTTTCAATTTTCTAGGTCATTCTAAACATCCTTCAACACAACAGAGCAAAACATTGCGAAATAAATGAATTTTTAAACAAACAAGTAAATTTCCCACTAAATAATATCCGTTTTCAACAAAAAATGGAATAGTTAAGCTTTCAGTTGAAAAACTGAATTTTCAACAACAACAAAAACGGGTTTCAACAAAATAGTTTAATTTTGAATCTAACTGATGAATTTTCAACTCAAATGATGAATCATCAACTGGAATAGTTGAATTTTAAACCATAAAGATGAGTTTTTCGAATAAAACAATGAATTTTCAACTGAAATAATTGAATTAAAAAAAACTATGAAATATTCAATTGGAATGAGTTAAATTTACACTTGAAAACATTATTTTCCACCCAAAAAAAACTAAGTTTAAAAAAAATAGTTTCATTTTCAAACAAAGTGATGAATTTTCCACTGAAATTGTGAATCTGTAAGTGGAATAGTTACATGTTAAACCAAAAAGATAAATTTTCAACTAAAATGATGAATCTTTAAATAGAATAATTGTGTTTTTGACCAAAGGGATACATTTTCAACCAAGACGAATAATTTCTACAAAAAAGACGAATTTCCAACAACAACAAAATCATTTTCCAACTAAAAATTGAATAATTAGATTTTTAGTCAAAAACTGAATGTTTAACCAAGGAGATGAATTTTTAGCTAACATTATAGAATATTAAGCTGGAGTAATAGTTATATTTTCAGTTTTCAAAAAAATTATCCAAAATATAAACAAATTTTCAACAAATTAGGTTCAATTTTCGACAAAAAAATTCCTTTCAATAGAAAAAAAAAGTTTTCAATCAAATAGCTCACTTTTCAAACAAAGAAATGAGTTTTTAATTAAAATAATGAATCTTCAAGATGAATTTTCAACTAAAATGATGAATATTTAACTGGAATACTTGAATTTTTAACTGAAAAGAAAAATTTTTGAACAAGGAGATTAACTTTCAAGGAAAAGGATAATTTTCTACAAAAAAACGAGTTTTTAACAAGATACGTGAATTTTTAAAGAAATAGTTGAATATTTAATTAGAAAAAAATTCATACAAATTGTTGAATTTTGAACTAGAAAAGATCAATTTTCTACAAAAAAGAGGAATTTTCCACAAAGTAAATATATTTTCCAACGAATAGTTTAATTTGTAAATAAGAAATATCAATTTTTAACCAAACAGTTGCATTTTCATCAAGAAAAGATAGATTTTCAACAAAAAATAGAATAGTTAACATTTACGTTAAAAAATAGTTCAATTTTTCACTGGAATAGTTAAATTTTTAGTTGAGAAACCCGATTTCAACAAACTAGTTAGAATCTTACACCAAAAAAATTAATTGTTAACAGCAGAGTTCAACTTTTAAGCAAGTAGTTGAATTTCTAGAATTTTACTGCGATCAGAAGTAAAATTCCCGGTCATTTCCCGGTTTTTTCCCGATCAATAAAATTCCTGGTTTCCCGGTCAAGTCGCCACCCTATTTGATCTCATTATAAAATTATTTAAAGTTCCGTTATGGGCTGCAAATAGGGTACCACCGTAGGGACCAAATCTTGAAATAGGGTACTTTAGGGACCTTAACTGAATATAGAGTACATTAGGGGATATAGGGACTGGACTGTGAGGCCTGTTAAGAAAATTTAGAAAATATTTACCTGTGATAAGGCAGTTGCTGGAACTCAGTTTGACGAATTTCATGGTCCTGGAGTAAAACTCCAGCAACTATGCCAAGCACCTTGTTCAGCAGATTAATTTTCGTATGGGTGTTGGTGGTATCGCCCGAATGTTTAACGAGGAGAGCGACAAGTCGTACGAATGCATCCAGGGTGTGGAAGCATTTAGCTCGGACTGCGGAAGCTCCGGTGTTTGGTTCTCCAAGTGCTCTGTAACACAAGTCGACGCACATCTGGGTGCTGATTTTAAAGAATCTCGTTATCAGGTCGTCAGTCTTCAAGATTCCGTGGATATTCATGTGATGAACAAAGGTACCAAAAGCCTTGGTTGGATCCCGGGCGTGGGTTGGACTATGGTGCATTTGAACCCACTCTCTCAACAGGAATTCCGTCTTTTCGTACAAGCCTGGCGGATCGTCATAGTCGCGGGCCTGAACAAAAAATAATAGGGTCAGCCTATTTTCTACATCTTCAATTTTACCGAAAGAATCTAAAAAAAGTTTGCTCACTTTTGCTTGCATTATTCCCGAGTGAATATGAGCTGTTGGACCTGCAGGAACTCTGTCTGCAAGTACGCCTGGATCATGGTTCGCTCGTAGGGATTCTATCAAACTAGTCAGTCTGAAGAGCAAAATGCTGAAAATATATTCAATTTTATTATAGTAGAAAATTTAATTTAGATCTAAGTTGAATAACGTAAATTTTAATAAAGACTAACCCCTCTGGTGGTGCTCTGATGTGAGACATTCGAACGAGGATCTCGATAGTGTTAAAAAGATCAGACTCCGTAACGTGTGTAGTTTGTCTTTCGTCCACCAAGTAAAGCTGTACTAGTTGCATTGCGAAGGCAGTGGCCATAGCACTTCCATTTTCCATTGTGTGTGCAAGCCCTAAATCAAACTGCGGCAAATTCAGCAAGTGTGATCTGAAACGTATCAAGGAGTTTTTAATCAATTTCCAAGTTTTATCATATTTATTTTAAATCAAATAGTAATGTATAGGTACCATATTGAATTCAAAATAAAAACGCTTAAGAATTCAAATCGAAATATATTACATTTTCAACAAAATAGTTGAATTTTCAAGACAAAAGACTGTAAAAAAACTTGACTTTTGAACCCTAAAAGACCAATTCAAAAAAAAAAATATTTTCAACCAAGAAAGATGATTTTTTAAACCAAATAGATGAATTTACAGCCAAACAGTTGAACTTTCAAGCAAAAGAGACGAAGTTTCAAAAACATCGTTGTATCTTCACGTAAAAAAGACCAACTTTTTAAAAAAGTTGAATTTTCAATCCAAAAGGAGGAATTTTCTATTTAAAAAACACGAATTTTCAACAAAACATTTGAATTGTCGATCAAAAGATGACTTTTTAACAAAATAGTTGAACTTTTAACCAAACAGTAGATTTGACAACCAAATAGTCACATTTTCAAGCAAAAAGGACGAATTTTCTATCCAACAGGACCAATTTTTTTTTTAGAAAGACGAATGGTCAAGAAAACTGTTGAATTTTCCACCACAAAAGATGAATTTTTAACAAAAGACTTGGATTAAAAAAAATATTAAATTTTAAACAAAGTAGTCAAATTTTCAAGCTACAAAGATGTATTTATAAACCGGTAGGTAAAATTTTCAATTAAAAAAGATACATTTGCAAATTTATTTGGTTTAATTGTCAAATAAAAAGATAAGTTTTCAACGCAAAATCGAACGGTTAAATCTTCAGTTCAAAAAGTTAATTTTCAACAACAAAAAAATGAATTTTAAACAAAATAGTTAAATGTCCAACAGAAGAGATAAATTTTCATCTAAAATGAAAAAAAATGTTTTCAATTAAAAAATGTGAATTCTAAACAAAAGATGCCCTAGTTGATATTTCAATCAAAAAAGATTTTATTTTAAATCAAAAACAATTAAATTCAAACAAACTAGATGAATCCTCAACAAAAAATGTAATAGTTGACATTCCAAACTAAAAAAATTTAATTTGAAATAAAATAGTTGAATTTTTAACCTACAAAGATGATTGTTTGACCTGAAAGGGTCAATCATCTTTCTAAAAATCCGAAAGTTCAAGAAAACTGTTAAACTTTCAACCAAAAAGGATGCATTTTTAGTAAAATAGTTGAATGCTTAATCTACAGATATGTATTTTCAACCAAATATTTTTAATTTTCAACTAAAAAATATAAATTCAACCAAAAATAGAATGATTACATTTTCAGTTTAAAAAATTAATTTTTAACTAAAAAAAAACGAATTTTAAACAAAATAGTTAAATGTCCAACAGAAGAGATGAATTTTCATCTCAAATGAAAAAAATGTTATCAATTAAAAAATGTGAATTCTAAACGAAAGATGTACTAGTTGATATTTCAACCAAAAAACAGTTGAATTCAATCAAAAAAGACGAACTTTCAATAAAATAGTTGAATCCTCAGACAAAACAGACTAATTTGTAATCAATGAGTTGTATTTTTAACCAAAAAAGATAACATTTCTACCAAAAGCGATGGATTCTTAAACGAAAAAGACGAATTTTCAACAAAAGAGTATAATCTTCAACTAAGAACGATTTTTCAGTCAAGGGAAAAAATAAATTTCAACCAATTTGTTAAATTTTCAAGCCAAAGAGGCGAATTCTCTAACAAACAATTAAATTTTTTACCAAAAAATATGAATTTTCAACCAAAAAGTTCGTTTTCAACCAAATAGTTTAATTTTCTACCAAAATAATAGAAATTTTCAACACAAGACGAATTTTCAACAAAACAAAGAATTTGTAAGTTAAAAAGACAAATTTTATACAAAACGGTTAAGTTTTAAACAAAAACCGATCAATTTTCAACAAAAAATGGAATAGTTAAATTTGCAGTCCAAAAAATTGATTCTCAACCAAATAATAGAATTTTTAAACAAAAGAGATGGATTCTGAACCAAAAATATGATAGTAGACTTTTCAATTAAAAATAATTAAATTTCAACAGAAAATATTTGGATCTTCTTATTGGGTTCTAATAATTTAGTTCGCATTTAAGCAACAAGAAACGAGAAACGGGGGATGTTTCTTGAAAATAGGAGAAAAAGAGGAATTCTTTTAAAAAGGGGGAAAAGAGGGAGGAGAATAGGGAAATAGTGTGAAGTCTGTAATTATTTACAGAAGATTAGATTTCTTACTTGAGATATTTTTATTTTTACCTGATAAGACAGTCGACGGCTTCGACATTGTATCGAAATTCTTCGCGGCAATCCATTAAGCATCGTGTTACGGCTTTGTTAGTCCACTGCATGCCATAGGCTCTTGGGTCTTGAAGGCATTTCAAAATTCTAAGATGTAGTTCACGGGAACGTAGAACTATCTCAGATTCCATAACGCCACTCGAGAGAGTTGGACTATCCAACAGTCCTTCCACAGCCTTAAATAAAATAAAATAAAATAAAAAAAAAACAATTATTATGTGCCCCTCGATTAAAATGATACATAATAATCAGGGTCTCTACCCGACGAATGATTTTAAATTCCCGGTCAATTCCGGTTTTTCTCCCAATCAATTTTTTACTTTTCCCGGTCAATTGTTTACTATTCCTGGTCAATTTGAAAGAGTTCGAAATTTTTTTAATACTTATTTTAAACAATTTTTAGAGAGTCCAAGAGATTTCTAAACATTTTAAAGGATTTAAACAGTAAGTCTACCCAAATCCTGAAAAAAATAATTACTGACAATTTAATGTTTTTTGCAGGTACAATTTTTTCATAGTAAGGAGCCATTTAAATATTTCGCATTTTTTTAAACAATCGACTTAGAATATGTGTACACTTTAGCGAGTTTATCATAAATAATGTTTTTTTGTTAGTTTCTACACATTCAATTGATATGTTTAATTTAGAAAGCTTTGACAAATTATAAAACAAAATATTCCTAAATATATTAGCACAGTATATTAATTAAATAATACTAAAAACACACTTAATCAATTCTTGAATTTGTCCCTAAGTCCATGAATTTAAATAATAATTCAAAAGAAATTTTATTTTATCTTTTTACACCTGAAATTCAGTGCATATTTAGGTAAATTAATGTAACTTCTATATTAAATTAAATTTAAACCGTTTCTAACCAGGAAGTTGAACAAATTTTCAACCAAATATTTGAATTTGTTCACCAAAAAAAGATCAGTTTTCAACCAAAAATTAAAGTTAAATTTTCAGTTAAAACATTAATTTTCAACTAAAATGAAAAATCTTCAACTTGAATTGTTGAATTTCAAACCAAAAAGATGAATCATCAACTGGCATAGTTGAACTTTCAACAACAAAATGAATTTTTAACTAAAATGATGGAATATTCAACAGGAATAGTCACATTTTCAGTTTAATAGAATTAATTTTCAATAAAAAACTAATTTTCAAATAAATAGTTACTTTTTCAGACAAAGTGACGAATTTTCAACTAAAATGAGGAATCTTCAACTGGAATAGTTGAATTTTGAAAAAAAAAAAAAATGAATTTTCAACTAAAATTATGAATCTTTAACTAGAATAATTCAATTTTAACATGCATTTTCAACCAAGAAGATTAATTTCGAACAAAAAATACGATTTTTCAACTAGAAAAGATAATTTTTCAACAAAAAATTAAACAGTTAAAATTTTATTCAAAAAAATTAATTCTCAACTAAAGAGATGAATTTTTAACTAAAATGATGGAATATTCAAATGGCATATTTAAATTTTTAGTTTAAAAGATTAATTTCAAACAAATTTTTTTTTTAATAGATAAATACAGTATAAAGCTACTTTTATAAATGAAGAATCATTGCTATGCAATTTTATATTGCAATTTAAAAAAAGCATGCTCAGAATAAAAATTATTTTACCAAATTTGTGTTTCATCTAAAAAAATTATCTGTTGCAGGTTAGTCAGAAATTATATTTATTCATAAAATATTCTATTATAATACAGAAATATAGTAACTCACTTTTTTCAAGATTTGGAAGAGGGAAGTTACAAATTTTTACGTATTCTGACATGAAACTGGGATTTTTTTTATAATCGTTTCTTCCAAATCAAAAATAAGTCTTTTCAAAAATTTCCGTTCCATGTAAAAAATTTCCTATTCGAAGTAAAGCTGTGATTCTGGTGAGGAATTTCATGTCTCAAATTCTAAATTATAGTTCTTTTCGAAAATCCCTGTTCAAAAGTAAAAAATATAATCCTTAACGAGAATTTGTTTTATATTTAATTAAATTATTCCCTGTTCCAATTTCAGAATTATAATTCTTTTAAAAAATTCCCTATACCACGTCACAATTAAATTCAGTTCCAAAATTCTCTGTTGCAAAATTTTCTATTATAATTGAGAATTATAATAACTAAAATTTGGAAAATAAAAGTTTTAAATAGTGAAGAATTCTGACTCGTAACATATATTTTTAATAAATTCTCTTTTTCTAGATCACAATTAAAGATCTTTTCCAAAATTCCCGTTCCAGATCAAAAATTGGCTGTTCTAAGTCAAATTATAATTCTTTACTTCTTTTCCTAAAGTAAAAATTATAATTCTTAACGACAATTCCTGTTTTAAAGTAACCCTAAAATAAAAATTATAATTCCTTAAGGAAATTCCCAGCTCTATCTCAGAATTATAATTATTTTAGAATATGTCCTGTCCCAAAGTCAAAATTCTAATTCTTTGCGGAAATTTCCTGTCCCTAAGTCAAAAATATAATTCTTTATAGGAAATCGATTTCTCAATTGTGAAAATTATAATTCTTCACTAAAATACCCTGTCTCAAAGAAAAAAACATAATTATTTTTAGAAAATCCCCTGTTCCAACTAAGAATTACAGTAATAAAATATATGAAACCATTTTTAAGTTGCACATTCGAGAGAAAAAATCCCATTCACATCAATAAATTCCCATAATTTCACAATTTTCCCGTTTTTTCGGTCAGGTAGACACCCTGAATTGAATTAATCTTCTTGAATTAATCAAAATCTTACCTTTTTCAGTAAGGCTGTAGCAGCATTGGTGTCTCGGGATCTTCTGGTGACTATGATGGCGTCGAGAAGAGCGTGAAGAGATGGTGAAGTGGCAGGTCCCATCGCTGTCAGCAAAACTTCCACTTCGCTGGCAAGTTTTTCTAACAAGGCCCCAATTTCGTCAGTGCTAACTGCCGCAGCATAAGCTGCTACTTGCTGAGCTGCTGCAGCTGCCACTACTGGATTCGCAGCGAATGCAGCCATTGGTCCCTGTAAAAAAAAACCCAGAATCAAATTAATTAATCAATTAATCAAAGATAATCAGCAAGGTAGCGATTCGGCGGACAATTACAAATTCCCGGTCTTTTCTCGGTCAAATTTTTCAATTTTCTCGGTCAACTAAAGGTAACATATTCATATTTGCCGCAAAACGCAAATATTTATTTTTAAAAAATCAATTTTTTACGAACAATGGAATAGTTAAACTACTTAGGAAACTTTGTTGGAAAAATTAAATTTCAACAACAACAAAAAAACGGATTTTTAACAAAATAGTTCAATTTGCAAATAAAATTATGAATCTTCATCTGGGATAGTTAAATTTTAAACAAAAAAGATGAATTTTCAACTAAAAAAAGATGAACATTTAACTGGGACACTAGAATTTTCAACTAAAAAGATGAATCTTTAAACAAGAAGATTAATTTTCAAATAAAGCGATTAATTTTCTACGAAAAAATACTTTTTTTCAACAAAATACATGCATTTTTAAAGATTAGTTGAATTTTTAATTAAAAAAGACAAATTTTCAACCAAATAGTTGAATTTTGAACTAAAAAAATAATAACTTTCAACCGAAAATGGAATTTTCAAAGAAAAAAATTAATTTTTATTAAAAAAGATAAATTGTCAACGAAAACTTAATTAAATTTCAAATTAAAAAATTATTGTTTAACCAAACAGACGAATTTTCAACTATAACTATAGAATTTTCAAATGGAATAAGTTGAATTTTCAGTTTAAAAAATTACTTTCAATAAACAAAAATAATTTTCAAAAAAATGGTCTCATTTTCAAACAAAGTGATAAATTTCCAAATAAAATTATAAATATTCAACTGGAATAGTTGAATTTTAAACCAAAAAGATGAATTTTTAACTGAAATTATGAATTTTTAACTAGAATAATTGAATTTTTGACCAAAAAGATTATTTTCAACCAAGAAGACCAATTTTCAACTAAAAAAGAGATACCTTTTCAACCAAAAATTGAATAATTAAAGTCTTAGTCAAAAAATGAATGTTCAACCAATGAGATGAATTTTTAACTAAAATTATGGAACATTCAACTGGAATAATAGTTACAGTTTCAGTTAAAAAAAAATAATTATCAACCAAAAAACATTCACAGAAAAAATAAGTTTTCAATGAAACAGCTCATTTTTCAACGAAAGAAATGAATTTTTAATTAAAACGATGAATCTTCAAACACAAAAGAGTTTAAATTTTATTTCCAATATGACAGATTAATTTTCAACTAAAATGATAAATGTTTAACTGGAATACTTGAATTTTTAAACAAGAAGATTAACTTTCAAAAAAAAAAAAAAAGATAATTTTCTATAAATAAATAGATTTTTTAACAAAATACGTGAATTTTCAACGAAGTAGTTGAATTTTCAATTAAGAAAGACATATTTTCATCCAAATTGTCGAATTTTAAACTAGAAAAGATCAATTTTCAACTAAAAATGGAACATTTAAAGAAATTAATTTTCAACCATAAAGATTAATTTTGTACAATAAAAGACAAATTTTCCATAAAGTACATACATTTTCAAACAAATAGTTTAATTTTTAAATGCAAAGTATCAATTTTCAATCAAATAGTTGAATTTTCACCACAAAAGATAAATTGCTTTTAAACTAAGTAGTAACATTTTCAACCATACATGAATTTCAACTTGTTAAACTGATGAATCTTGAACAAAAAAAAAATTAACTTTAACAAAAGAGTTCAACTTTTAACCAAGTAGCTGAATTTTTAACTAAGAAAAATACGAATTCGCAACGAACAATGTGATAACAAATATCTATTATAATTCAGAAATACTTCTTCTTTGAAATACTACTTCTACTCTAAAACCTGCTTGAAGTACTTTATTCATCTAAAATTTAGAAGAGGGAACTTTCAAATTGTGACGAATTCTGACTTGGAACAGGGATTTTTTAAACTCTTTTCTTCTAAATCCTAATTATAATTCTTTTAAAAAATTCCCGTTCCATGTAAAAAATTCACTACAATTTCCTGTTCCAAGTCAAACAAATGAGGAGTAATTAAAATAATAGAAACTTGAATTTTGCTACGATCAGAAGTAAATTCCCGTTTTTTTTAAAAATTAAGTTCCCGGTCATTTCCCTGTTTCCCGGTCAAGTCGCCACCCTGATTAACGACAATCAGATGTCAGGAAAATAAAATACCAATTTTCTATACTCACACTAATGGGCTTGGGCATGAAAAGCGCTCTTGAATCTCTATCAGAAAGTGGTTGAAATCCAGGAATGTTCCTTGCGAATTCTTCATAAACTGCCATCTGCTGAAGACTGGCTCCACTCATCTTCAATCTGATCGGTTCTGGCATTCTTTCTGACTGGTACTTGACCAAGGGATCGAAATATCGTCTGTTTTCCTGACGAGCAATTTTCCGAAGTTCAAATTCGTTCATCAGTCTCTTGTCGATTTCCAGAACAACTTTCTCGATTGCTGTTTTCTGCACAAAAGCGCAGGCAAGTTCCATATTGTCAGCAGCGATGACGTTAGCTGCCTGTTCAACAAGTTCCTTCTGCTGCGGGGTGATTCCTGCAGTAATGAAGTTCTGCTTCAGATTTGTGCTGATGGAAGTCATTAATTGATCTCTGCAGCTGATCATGGCCATGCCTGCGGTTAAGTTCCGGGCCATTTGACGAGCCGCTTGTCGCATTCTGCCCTCGTCGGAATCCAGGGCAAAGTCTTTTCTTACGATCTGCTCACTTGTTGTTAATGCGATCTTGATGGAACGGTCCACTACCGGGTGGATCCATTCTTGAATTGCTCTTTCGACTGCCGGACGAACGAGTTGCTTCAACTGAGGATGAGCTTGCAGAACAGGAAGCTGAAAATTAAATTAAGAGTTAGATTCAAAATTTCAAAAATTAAGCCTTCCACACTTGACACTACCTTTTACAATTTGAACAGGGTGCCGACCCAATGGAAGATTTTAAATTCCTAATTTTACCCGGTCAATTCAAAAGAGTGCGAAAGATTTTAAAGATTTCCGATTTGGAATAGAGAATTTTGAAAAAGAATTATAATTCTGAGTTGAAATATCAAATAATTTTTTGTCATAAGAATTACAATTCTGATTTGGAATAGAGAATTTTGTAGAAGAATTATGATTTTGAATTTTAAGAGGATTTTTTTTCTAAAACTCCATGTCCTAAAGTCTAATTTATATTTCTTTACGGAAATTCCCTGTCGCAAAGTCGAAATTAAATTTATTTTCAAAAATTCTTTGTTCGAAGTAAAAAATATATTTACTTACAACATTTTCTACTATAATTCAGAAATAAACACAATTCTGATTTGGGACGAGGAATGTTCAAAATCTGACAAATTCTGGCTTGGAATATGGATTGTTTTTGTTAATTCTCTTATTATGAATCGGAATTGAAATAAGTTTCAATGATTTCCCGCTCCATGTCAAAAACTGCCTGTTCCAAGCCAAAATTATATTCCTTTACGAAATTCCCCGTTCCAAAATCAAAATTTTAATTCTTTACGGGAATTATTTTCTATTCAATTTATTGACTACCCTTCCAAACTCAGAATGATAATGCTTTTAAATAATTTCATATACCAAGCCAAAATTAAATTCATTTCCAAAATTCCCTGTTCCAAATCAGAATTATATTTATTTACAAAATTGTCCATTATAATTCAGAAATATAGTAACCTCCTTTTTCTAAAATTTGGAAGAGGGATGTCTCAAATTGTGGCAAATTCTGACTTGGAACCGGGATTTTTAAACGTTATATTCTGCTAAATTAGAATTAAAATTCTTTGAACAAATTTAAAGTTAAATTATAATTCTTTACAAAAACTCCCTATTCTAAGGCAAAAATGATCATTTTTAACGAAATTTCCTATTATAATCTGAACCTAAAATGAAAATTAATTTTTTGTTAGAAAATTCTCTGTCCCAAAAAGACAAAATTCTAATTCTTCAAGGAAATTCCATGTTCCAATTATCAAAATTATATCAGGGAAATTTTCGGAGAATAGAGAAAAAAAGGGGAACTTAGGGGAAAACTGTGATCTCTGATATATTTCTTTACTGAAATTCTCGGTTGCCAGACTCAAAATTATAATTCTTAATGGAAATTCCCAGTTCTATCTCAGAATTGTAAATCTTTCAGAAAATTCACTTTCCCATACTCAAAATTATAATTCGATATCAAAATTCCCTGTACAAATTCAGAATTTTAAATCTTTTAGAAAATTGCCTTTCCCAAAGACAAAATTATCATTCTTTACAAAATTCCCTATTTGATAATAAGAATTGAAATTCATTATGTGAATTCCCTGTCACAATTCTCAAAAATATATTTCTTTACTGAAATACCCTGTTCAAACTCAGAATTATAATTCTTTGAAAAAATTCATTGTTCCAAGTCAGATTCGTAATACTTTTGGGAAATTCCCTCTTCCAACTCAGAATTAGAGCAATAAAATATATCAAATCACTTTTAATTTGTATTTTACAGACTTCACAGCCCAAAATTCTTTCAAAATAGGGGAAATAGGGTGAATTTTCAAAAAATAAGGAAAGAATAGAGGAATAAATTCATTGTTCAACTAAAGCGATGAATCTTTAGAAAAAAAAAAAGAATTTCTATCAAAATAGTTAGACCTTTAATTCTGCATAGTTGCATGTTCAAACCAAAAATTAATTTTCAACCAACAGGAATTATTTTGTACTAAAAAGATAAATAGTTAAATTATCAAATTAAAAAATTGTTTTGTGTAGAAGATAGTTGAATTTTCCATGAGAATAGATGAATTCTCAACGAAAAATGTGATAGTTGATGTTTGAACCAAAAAATTATTTTCTTTTAAATCTAAAACAGTTGAATTCAACCAAAGAAGACAAATTTTCAACAAAATAGATCATTTCTCAACCAAAGCGATGAGCCTTTAATAAAAAAAATTAATTTTCAACCAAAAACATTAATTTTCTATCAAAAAGACGACTTTTCAACCAAAACCCGTTTCATCTTTAACCAAATAGTTGAATTTTCAACAAGTAGGTTAATTTTAAATCATGAAAAATGAATTTCGCATCCAATAAAATTAACTTTCCTGCAGAAAAAAAAAATTTAACACAAACAAAGGAATTATCTATTTAGAAAGATGCATTTTTTTAAATAGTGGAATTTTGATCCAAAAATATTACTTTTTAACCATATAGTTAAATTTTCAACAAAAAATATAATTTCCAACCAAGAAAGACGAAGTTTAAAAAAATTCATTTCCACCAAATGATCGAATTTTCAAATAAAAATGATTAAACTTCTACCAAAAATGTTACATTTCCAACCAAACAGTCGAATTTTTATGTATAAAAAGACGATTGTTTAACAAAACAGTTGGATTTTCGACCAACGAAGATGACTTTTTCATTTTCAAACAAAAATTATTAAACTTTAGCCATAAATTGTTCCAATTCCAACCAAATAGATGAACTTTTAAGTCAAAAAGATGAATTTTCTCTTCAAAAAGACAACTACTGTACAACAAAAAACTTGAAATCTCCACTAAAAAGGGTGACTTTTAACCAAATCTGTTATTCAATTTTCAACGCAATAGTAGAATTTTTAACCAAAAGAGACTAATTCTGAACAAATAATATAAGAGTAGACTTTTCCACCAAAGAGAATAAGGTTTAAAAAAAATAGTTGGATTTTCTTACTGGGATTGATTAATTCAGTTCTAATTTAAGCGAAAAAGGGGAAGTTTCTTGAAAACAGGGGAAAAAGGGGAATTCTTTAAAAAAAGGAAAAAGAGGGGAATATGGAGAAGAGCCTGAAGCCCGATATTAGAACATTCGAGAGAAAAATCCCGGTCACTGAATCATATTCCCAGTCATTTCCCGATTTCCCGGTCAGGCAGACACCCTGTTGAAGTTTAAGAGATACGTACTTGATTATTGATGGTAATATGTTGATTAATACTGGCGACTGAAGTGACTGAAATGTCCAAATAATTAAATCTCGGTTCGGGCGGCCCAGTAGGCAACGAAGGTGTCGTGTTAATTGGCGGAGCCACTTGTGCAATCATCGCTGCTGCGTTCGTTGGACCCACCAACTCTTCGATTTGTCCCTGTGGTTGTTGGTGATGCTGCTGCTGTTGCTGTTGTTGCTGCTGCTGTTGTTGCTGCTGTTGTTGTTGTTGTTGCTGTGGCTGCTGTTGTTGATTATTACTCGCCTCGTGTTTCTTATTAGGATGCGACAACTGATACTCTAAAGTTCTGATCCTTTCCGGGTCCTTCAGATAAATTGCAGGTTTAAGTTCCGTCACATCAATACTCAAATTCTTACAAAGTACTTCAATTTCAAACTTCAAGTTCAGCTTCAAGTCCTGCTCTTGGTGCAATTCTGCTAGAACGTTCATGATTGCAATCGTCCAAGGATTGGGTGGTCGAAAGACGCGACTTTTCGCGCAACTTTCAAGAACTTTGGCCACAAAAGGCACAACGTAAAGCAATTCTTGCTGACCTTTATTATAGGCTTCAGCCAATAAACTCTTCAAATCAATGTCGATCTGCAAAATAGGTTTGTTCCTTCCCAGAGTTAACATTCCTAGCCAATGGCCCAAGTTCTTGAGAAGAGATCTATCCGAGAAGTTTGCGATTCCCTTATCGCTTCGCAGCAAAACTTTGATGTTTCGGAAAGTCTCTCGAGTCACCATTCTATTGACATCGGGTATTTTTAAGCAGTCGAGAAAGTTTGAGTAGAGTGCATGGAAATTTAATTCTATGCTGGCTCGCTTCATTACTAAATATTGCGCCATCCAAGGCCAGTATTCTTCCGTGACTATGTCACGGAGCTCGTCGCACTTTTGCTGAAGATTTAACTGACTGAGGTTGTTGAAAATGAAGGCAGTTTTGTCTTGTAAAGATTCGGGTGGAGATGTTATCTTCTCCTCTTTGTCTGTTGCTACAAGAAGAGTGTCGATGTTTGTAGCGTTTGCAATAGATGGCTGAAAGATGAAAGGTTTCTAAATAAAACAGGGAAAATGAAAAATATCAGTACACAAATAGACGCTAGAAAAAACAATTAAGACATTAGTTTGTTAGGAAATAACTTACCCTTGCTGATAGGGAAGCAGTCGAAGTTGTAGCAGGTTTCGACTGCGTAGTGCTGGTCGTGATCGTGGTCGTTGTTAGAGTTTTGTAAGGAGTCGTGGGTGGGGGCATCATCACATTTTTTGGAACAACGGGCCCTTGAGGTCTCGAAGGAGGCTCTTGGGCTTGCAGCCCATACTCGATGTATTCAATCAGATGAGTAGGGAATTCGTTGAAGTGAGGAATGGTTCTGACATGATCACAGTAAGTCTGATATTCCTTTAAGCGACTTTTAAATCGATCCAAGGCAGCAATACCAAAATAGTACATCTTGGTGCCTTCGGGTTTCCGAAGTGCGTCCAAGACGAACCTGAGAGCGAGACCCAGAGTCATGTAGCTGTTCACCAGGCCCCTTTCGATGATCCCGCCAAAAAGCTGCGCTGTAATATGCAATTCTTTTTCCGGATACTGAGGGAAAAATCTGTACTCCTCGAAGAGATTGCGCAACATGCAGTTGAATACATCTCGCTCTCTTTTAATCCCCGAGTCCTGGAATCTCTTCAGCATATCGAGAACCTCGTCGATTGACAGCGTTGGATGCGGCGGGTGATTGTAGATTCGTTGGAAGTAGCCATTAGCTTCATCCTCGATTTCTTTCGAGACGTTTTGTGCCATGTCGGGGAACAGATTAGCCGTGTCTGGAAGTCTTGCCTTTTCACTTCCAGCTGGAGGTCCGAGGCGACCTAAACCACCAATTGCGGTAGCTCCGGCGATGACTGAAGGACCCTGAGTTCCAACTGGTCCTGAGTGGAGTTGAGATGTTAAAGGCAGTATCCCCGGAAATGGGCTTGGAGACGGTCCCCCCATTAGTCTCGATGGTGATCCAGGAGCGGAAACCAAAGGTCCGAGTGCTCCTGGCAAATTAAATGCAGAACTACTTGGAGGACCGAGACTGGAACCAAGACCCATTGATGCTAGACTAGAACCCAAATTGCCGAGAGGGTCCACTTGTTTTGAGGTGAATAACTGAAAATTGTAAACAGAGAATCAAACATGGCATCTTTCTAGGAGCTGGAATTTTCAGAGGACGTGAATTTGAACTTACTTGTCCTCCGAGAGTTGCGGGATTGAAAGGTTCGAGGCCTCGGTGTCTCAAAACGCCTTGTGGTGGTGGTCTATTCATTGTTCCTTTACTTAACATCAAACTACAATTTTGAACCATAGTCATGATTGCCTCCGCACAATCCTGAGAAACATTTCTGAAAAAGTAATCAATATTTAAATTCCCGATTTCCGGGCCCAGTGGTCATCCTAAGCCAGGGTGACCGCAAACTTCCTTTTCAAAATTGCCTGCTTTTCCACTAATTTTTCATTTTCCCTGACCATTAATTTCTAAAGACCACAATTCTAACCTTGTAACATTCTTATTGTAGAAACTTTTATAAATGGAATAAGACAAGTTTGAATTTATAAATTTTTAATTTATTATTCATAGGGCTACCACAGCTTAATTCACTTGAAAAAACTGAAAAGTGACCAAAAGTGACTAATTTCTAGCTAAAAAAGTGACTAAAATAGACTAATGTACATGAATAATGTGACTAATGTTATTTTGAATTAAAAATAATTCAGAGAAATCGATTCATAAGATGCCAATTCAAACCAAATTCAAAAGAATTCAATTGAATTGGAACAAATCCAAAAACTTCCATCGATTACAGTAAAATGCAGAGAATTTAAAAGAATTAAAGGTAAATGTGAAGAATTCGATCAAATTCATACAAATTCAAAGTTAGTTTAAAAAAATTCAAGTGAATTAAAAACAATACAAACATATAATAAAATTGCTTGAATTCAGTAAGTTTTAAATGAGTTTAGAAAAATTCAAGGGAATTCAAGAGGATTTGATTAAATGCGTAAGTATTTAAGATGAGTTTAAAAGACTTCAAGATGAATTACACAAAAACTAAAAAAAAATAAAATAAAAAAATCCATTGAGTAGAATTGAGTTAATTTCGAAAAAACTTCAGTAAATTAAAAAATTTAAGAATTCAAAACAATTTAAAAGAACTCAGGATAAATTAATAAGAATTCAAAGTGAAATTCAAATGAATTCGAACAAACAGCAAAACATATTTGACAATCTCTTTAAATCGTTGAAACCCTTCGAAATCCCTCAGTTATTGAAAGTAAATTTTTTGAAATATATCAAAATATTATAAAAACATGTGAAGTTCTATAAAATTTAATATTTTCTGAAAAACTTAATTCAAATCCCTTGAGGGCTTTCAAAATCCTTAGCAATCTTATACAATCTCTTGAAATCTAAAAAAAATATCTTAAAGTGGTAATGTAAAATCGTTCCATAAATTCCGAAATTCTTTAGAACCGCAAGAAATTTGTTTCAAATCCCTTAAAATCATTAAAATCCTTGGATATCCCTTGACGTTTTTTAATTTTCTTGAAAATGTCTTTGAATCTTTCGAAATACCTTAAAATATTTGAAATCTTTTGAAATCCCTTCAAATTGTTGAGATCAATCAAAAATGCCTTGGAATCGAAAATTTTAAAAGCTCTGAAGAATCAATTAAGAATTCCTTGGAATCTTCTAAAATATCCTAAAATCTTTAAAATTCTTAAAAATCTGTTGTAATACCTTAAAATATTAAAAATCTCTGAAATTCTATGAAATCTCTAATTTCTTGTGAATAAATTCTTTGGAATCCATTAAAATATTATAAAATTCCGTAAAATCTTACTAAATCTAATAATAATTGAAGGGTGGCAGCACAGAACTAGATAACCAACAAAATGTGGATTTTTCAGGGTCGAAAAAAAATTATATGAAATCGAAATCACTATTAAAAGATAAAACAAATGTCCAGGTTTGGAATCGGATGTGGAATTGTAACTAAATTGTACTTAAATAATATTTTTAATACATTTAAAAAAAATTATTGTATCAAATTATTTTTTCCAAAAAGCCTTTTACCACAATTTGTAATTGATTTTTTAAGAATTTTTCATGCAGTAATATACCCACTTTCGATAAATATAAACATTTTCAAATCTCTTGGAAATGCTTTGGAATCTTTTTTTGAAATGCCCTATAATATTTCAAATCCTTTGAAATCTTTCGAAATCCCTTGAAACTTTTGAAAACTGTTTAAAAGTCCTTGGAAACTTTTAAAATACCCTACAATATTTCCATACTTATAACATTTCTATTCTATTATTATCCTATAATATTCCAAAATTCGGTAGAATTCTTTAAAATGCCCTAGAATCTTACAAATTCTTTGGAATCCCTTCAAATTACTGAAATCTATTAAAAATTCCTTGGAGTCTTTTGAAATTCCCTAAAATATTTCAAATCCCTTGAAACTTTTTCAAGTACCGTGTTTTTTTTTAAGAATCTATAATCCCTTGAAATCATTCAAATCCTTTGAAATTAATTGAAAAATTTGGTAATCTCTTGAAACTGCCTGGGAACCTTTCAAAATACAATAAAATATTTAAAATTCTTTAAAATTCCTTGAAACTTTTTAAAGCTCTTTAAAATTCCATTGAAGTTTTGAAAATACACTAACATTTTGAAAATTCGTTGGAATTCTTTCAAATACCCTAGAATATTAAAAATTCTTTTGAATCCCTTCAAAATATTGAAATCTATTACAAATTTCCTCAAATATTTCATATACTTTGAAATCTCTTGAAAAATCCTTCGAATTTTTAAAAACACCCTAAAATCTTTCGAATTCTTTGCAATCACTTCAAAGTATTGAAATCTATTAAAATTACGCTAATATATTTCAAATCTAATCTTTTGAAATTTTGTATAGCGCTTGAAAATTCCTTGTAATTTTAAAAAGTATTCTATAATATTTCAAATTCTTTAAAACCTGTTCAAATTATTGGAATCAATCTAAAAAAATGTCGAATCTTTTAAATTCTTTAAAAGTTTTTGAAATACCGTGAAATATCTGAAAAATGTTAAAACTCCCTTAAAACTATTCAAATCCTCGGAAATCGCCTGAAAATTTTTTATTTCTTGAAAATGCCTCGCTATCTTTTAAAATACCCTAAAATATTTCAAATCCCTTGAAATCCCCTTAAATTATTAAAATCTGTTAAAAATAATTGGAATCTTTCAAAACACACTCAAATATTTCAAATTCCGTGAAACTTTATCAAGCTCTTGAAAATCGCTCGGAATTAAAAAAAAAACCTTAAAATGTTTCAAATTACTGAAATCTTTAACTGAAATACCCTCAAATATTTCAAAAGAATTCAACGAAATTCAAAAATAAGTATAGACCTGAATTCAAAATTGGATAACCCATGATTTAAATTATTGACAGAAAAGTACCTAAAGTGATATTTTTATTTTAAAAAATGATTTAAAAGCGATTTGAGAAAAATAAATTGACTAAAAGTGACAGAAATTCCTTGACTTTTGGAATTTTTTTTCCAAAATCCCTGACCAAAAAATGCTCTGCCCTTTCCCTGTAAACATCAAATGTTTATTAGAAAAAAAACTAAATCTTACCCAGCACAATGTTGTAGACACGCGAGTATTGTCGTGAGGGTTTCCTGTGGAAGTTGGCTAGCTTTCGGAACGGTGGGGTCTTCCTTGATTCCGGAACCCGTGACTTGAGGACATCTTCTTTGCAAAAACTTGACGCAAGCCGTCACAAAGATTTCTCCATGGTCTCTGATCTTATCTGTAAGCCACTTTTCAAGCTTTAAATACTCCCTTCTCGAAGCGAGACAGGCAAGATCAATGACAAATGGAAAGGACTGTGCATTAAGGAGCGATGATAGTGCCTTCAGATCTTGTGCTACATCTAGAATTCGGGATAATCTCGTTTGGTCATGATCACCTCGTAAGTACCAGTCTGCCATGGCGTGCATAATTATAGTCTTTATCTTCACGTTATTTACATGCCAGGCATGATGCAATATCACAGCAGAATTTGGATGATTACCGAAGAAAATTGGCATTAGAGTACTAAGTAGCTCCTGTCTGAGTAACGTGATTGGTGGATTGATTTGGAGTAAGGCAAGGACAAGAACGTCGGGACAGTGCTGGATCGGCCATTTGAATATGTCTTGAACTGGTGCGTATAATCCTCTCTCTGCCATGTGCAGCAAAAGCTCCACGACATTTAGCGATCTCCAGGTCTGGGCTTCTTTGCTGTCACCTTCCGGAGCTGCTTTGAGGACATCGACTGTTACCGAGTGATAAGGGTAGTCCGCGAAGCAGAAGATGTCTGGACACTTTAGAATTTGTTGTACTAGAGAAAATTGACCCTCCACGTTATCCCAGTGTCTGTAGAAGAGTTCAACGGGAAACACGTCCAGGGGGAAACCCTGGAGTTGGAGGCCTAATCTCAAACCGGTGATCAGTAGATTCAGTCCTGGACGATCTTTCACGATGAATTCGGAGTGGTCGAGTTGTATGATCACATCGTTCCATTGTATCGACGACTGCTGCGAAATGTGGAAGACATTGATTAATTGTTTCCTTTCTAATTTAAATGCTGTTTTGGGAAAATATTTTTCCGTTTTCTACTTCCTAGACAGGGATCACAGCGCAAAAGGAGCTCACAAAAGGGGAAATAGGGTAATTTTTTCACGAAAAAGGAGGAAAATAGAGGAAAGATTGAATATAATTTAGGTTTACATTTAGAAGAGAAAAAATCTGTTTGAAAGGAATTTTCCTGTTTTTAAATAATGTTAAATCATTTTTTAATGATATACCTAGGTCGGTGAAAATCCATTCACGGCGATAAAAAAAAGTCCGAGCAAACATACAAATTTATTAAATAAAGAATTTTTATATTTAAATTTTCCATTTCATTCTTACCAACAATCTGCTTAAATTAATGCTTTGAATGGTTCATGTACCTGGATTTTTATTTTATAATATTAAAAACAAACTATTTAAAACCCCAGAACAATCTTTTTTTATATTAAGAGTTCTACAATTTTTAAAACGAAATCGCTTGAAACTATTCGGAATCTTTCAAAATAACTTAAAATCTTTAAAATCCTTTGAAATTTGTCGAACTCCTTCACATCCATTGAAACTATTGAAAACCGCAGAAGTTCCTTGAAATAAAATTTAATTTATCCCCTAAAGTTCTCTAGAAATTCGTTAAAATAAGTAGAAATCATTTGAAATTCCTTTGATATAAATTAAATAAAAAATATTCATTGGATTTCTCTAAAAATCACTTTAAATAAAATGCACGTTTTAGCTAATAAACAATAGAGCTTGCTTTCCATTATTCCTAACAAGAAATATTAATTTTGAAACTTTTTACACTATTTCAGCTACCTTTAATTGATCCTTTAATTGATGGTACTTTTTGACGCTCAAAGGGTAACAAATTCGGGATAAAGTCATAAGACTTAAAAAAAATGCAATTTAAATTCAAAAGAATTTGAATTTTTTTAAATCAAAGAAATTCCATTGATTTCCGTAAAATTGGAATGAATTTCGAGAAATTGAAGGTAAACAAGAAGAATTCGATCAATGAAATAGAAACTTTTGAGAATTAAAAAAAATCCACAGAATTAAGTAGATTTGAGTAAATTTAGAAGAATTCAAGTGAATTAAAAAAAATTCAAAAGAATTCCAAAGAATTCAGTATAAATTCCAAACATATAATTTTGAAACTCTTCAAATCTTTGAAATGCTACTAATTTTTTGTAAAAAAAGTGACTAATGACTACAAAACAATTCATGTCAAATTCAAAAAAATTCATATGAATTGGACAAATTTGTCAAAATAAAAAAAATCCATTCATTTCAGTAACATTTTAGTGAATTTAGAGGAATTTAAGGAAAATGAGAATAATTCGAGGAAATTAATAAAAAATCAAACTGAATTAAAAAAATAATCAAGGGAATTCAAAACAATTCAAAAATCTTAATTAATGCTTAAAGACTTCAAGATGAATTAAACAACAACTTTTTAAGAATCCACTGAATTGAGCAAAATTGAGTGAATTTAGAAGAATTCAGGGCAAACGCCAAATGAATTTTAAACAATATTTGAAAATCTCTTCAAATCTTTGAAACCCTACGAAATCCCTCATTTCTTGCGAATAAATTCTTTGAAATCCATTAAAATATTAAAATCCCATAAAATTATTAAAACCCTTGAAATCCCTGGAAATCCCTTGAAATTGTTTAAATCTCTTAAAAACGCCTTGGCATTTTTTTAAATACACTAAAATGTTTCAAATTCTGGGAATTTTGTTTAATTTCCTCAAATATCTCAAATCCTTTCACATTCTTTTTTCATTAAATTACTGAAATCAATTGAAAATTTCTTTTTAATCTTTTAAAATGACCTAAAATATTTCGAATCCCTTAAAATCTTTTGGAATCCCTAGAAAAATTTTGAAGCGCTTGAAAATTCCAAGGAATTTGAAAAAATATCTTAAAATATTTCAAATCATATAATCATTTTATCAATCAATCCTGAAGACCAATTAAATAAAAACTTAAAAATGTAAAAATCCATTGTATTAAGTAATATTAAGAAAATCTTTGAAACCCTACAAAATACCTCACTTCTAGTAAATAAATTCTGTAAAATCCACTAAAATATTTTAAAATCCCGTGAAATTCTATGACGATATTTTCTGAAATCCTGGAAAATGTATTCAAAGATATTGAGAGCCTTAAAACCCCTTAAAAGCATTGAAATTCTCGGAAATTTTATAAATCCTGTGAAATCTTTTTCAATATCTTAAAACCTTACAGGTCCGGTAAAACCGTTTTGTATCTTCAAAAATTCTAGAAAATGCATTATCGGAAACAAGATAGGAAATCCCAAAAATCCTAACTCACGACAAAGTTTTTTTCCGAAAAACCAAAATAAAAATAAGATAAGTTTTGAACAAAATAGTTCAATTGTTGAATTAAGAACATCAGTTTTTAACAAAAAATGGAATAGTTACATTTTCGTTTCAAAAAATTAAATTTCAATTGAAAAAAATGAATTTTCGCCCAAATTGTTGAATTTTGAAGGCTGAAAGAAGAATTTCCTACAATGCAGTTGATTTTTCAACACAAAAATATGAATTTTCAATTAAGAAGTTAATTTTCAACCAGAAATTAAAATTTTTAGTTAAAAACCCTAGTTTTTAACAAACAAAAAAACTTTAACTGAAATGATGAATTTTTAACTGAAAAATGACGAAAGGACGAATTTTTTTATAAATTGCATACATTTTTAACCGAATACTTAAATTTTCAAAATAAAAAGATCAATTTTGAACAAAAATATGGAATTGCTACATTTTCATTTGAAAAAACTAATTCTCAAATGAAAAAAACAATTTTCTACCAAATTATTAATTTTTTGATCAAAAAAAAAAGAACTTTCTACAATATATTTGAATTTTTAACTCAAAAATATAAGCTTTCAATACAAAAAATAATTTTCAATAAAAAATTGCAATTTTCAGTTTAAAAAAATTAATTTTTAACTTTGTACAATGAAATTCAAATGTGTTAATCTTCTAATACTTGTTTGAAAAGTATTGTATATTTTGTAACCGTTCCAATTTTATATTGGATAATAACTTCTGTCTCCAGTTTTCACACTTTCAACTTGCTTTAAAATGTTTCACCTTCAAATTTTTTTAAAGAGTATTTATTTTTAATGATCTGCACTTGAAACGTGTACCTTATTTATTCATAAATAATATAATTGAATGCTATAATTGATTTAATTATTATTCAATACTGGGTACAATTTAAAATATCGTATATTTGAAGAGAAAAGGGGAAAAAGGGGAAGTATTTTTCAGAATAGGGGAAAAAAGGGGAATTCCAAGAAAAAAGGGGAAACTAAGAAAAAAAGGGAAAGACTGTGCACTAGGGTGGCCCTTATTTTTCACTTTTTAAATTTATCTGCTCTCACCCCCAGTTTTGTTTGAATGCCTAACAAAAATCTTCAAATTTGAGCAAAATCGCTTAATATTTAGGGGTCGCGCAAAGACCATGAAGTTTCCCATTGATTCAACATGAGAAAAAGTCAGCTTTTTGTACATCTAATATTTAAACGCGATAATATGTTACAAATAATTCCGTGATTTAATATATTGTTCAGAACTCATCAGAGAATAAGAATCAATCATAAACTTTGATGTTGAATAATTTTAAGCCACTCTTATGGGTCCCCAAAGAAAACCCCATAAGTGACAAATGTGAATTTACGTAATAATGCGGTTTATTGACGCTTTTAAAAAGTTTTTTTAAAAATAAATAATCATTGATCAGTAATTTACGAATACCCAGTCATTTGTTAACTAATATTCAATTGTTCGAACAATTTTTAATTTGTTTAAACACTTAAGAGTATTCTGAAAAAGCAAAGTAGTACATAAAAATATTTCAGTCTTTCGAAAAATAGTACACAAAAATATTTAAATAAAAAAATTGTTTAACAAATTTCAATTTGTTTAAACATCCACGATTATTCATAATAAACAAATTGGTCCTTGAAAATATTAAAATGTGTCGAAAATTCAATGATATAAAAGGTTTCGCTGGTTTTTTTTTAGGTAAAATATATTATTGAACAAATACGTATTATTTAAATAATTGTGAAATTATTTAAACAAATTATTTTATTGTTATTACCGATTAAATAACTCATAAAGTCTAGAAAATACGTTAAATTCGCGAGTTAATTGAAAAAAAACAAATATTTAAACAAATTCAAAATTGTTTAAATTATTGAATATTAGTTAAAAAATGACTGAATATTCGTAAATTACTAATCAATGATTATTTACTTTTAAAAAATTTTTAAAAGCGTCAATAAACCGCAAAATTACGTAAAATTCACATTTGTCACTTATGGGGTTTTCTTTGGGGACCCAAAAGAGTGGCTTAAAATTATTCAACATCAAAATTCATGATTCATTCTTATTCTCTGATGAGTTCTGAACAATATATTAAAACACGGAATTAGTTGTAACATATTATCGCGTTTAAATATTAGATTTACAAAAAGCTGACTTTTTCCCATGTTAAATCAATGGGAAACTTTATGGTCTTTGCGCGACCCCTAAATATCAACCGATTTTGCTCAAATTTGGAGATTTTTTTTTGTTTTGGGCATTCAAACAAAACTGGGGAGTGAGAGCAGAGAAATTCGAGAAAAAAAAATCCACCAAGTATAAATAAGAACCACCCTACTGTGCACCCTGTAATTCTGCTTTTAACAACAAAATTAATAAAACAAAAGCGACTCACGATGTCTTTCAGAGTCTGAACAAAGACTTCGACGTTCCACGTTTTTGGAACACCGTCAGCTGATTTGTCTTTGCTGGAATCCTGACCAGAGTTGGAATTCGACCAAAAGGACTGTAAGCCTCCAGCATCGTCTAGGCCAGTGCAGCTGCGGGCCATATGAGCCAAGACTCGTGCCACACATGATGCCGAAATTTCTCGAGCACCAAGTCCAGTTAAAGCTGATCGACAATCCTCCACGCTACTAGTGAATCCGTATCCTAACTCCATTATGAGTTCCACTAAAGCGTTTGTATCCTGAAATAATACAAAAGTCCTTATCAAAACTGAAATTACGCCCCTAAATGTTCCATTTCTTGAAAGCTAAAATTTGAAACCTACCATTTGACTGGACGTCATTGTATGCTGGATATCACGCGGCGCTTCCCCGTCGCCTGGATACAAAAGTGGTGCTAGCACCACCGGTACCAGTTCACGGGGAAAGTCCCGCCGCAAATTTTTTAGAAATTTTTCCTTCGACTCTGGCGTAAGTTCAATACGATTCGGCACTTGAAATACGAAGGATAGAATAAAGTGCAAAATCTCGGTCGAACAGTCGTTTAAACCGTCGTTCTGCTTCTTGATATTATCCGAGTTGGCGTAATTCTTTATCAAATCCGGCACCAGTCTTTGGAGGTCTTCTAGGGCTGAGGTTTGGATTTCCGGGTTCTCTGAATGTTGTAAGGCAATTTCAATCACAACTTGTTGTACCAAGGAGACTCCGAGAACTTTACGCACGTGTTGAAAAAACTTCGGGGATGCGTTTATAGTCTGGAAAGAATTCATTACAATATTAGAAACATATTTCTACGAATTCGAATAATATGTTTAATTTATAAAGCTTTGACAAATTATATAACGCAGTATTGTTAAATATATTAGCACCATAGATTAATTAAATAATACTACAAATTTTTATTTGGTCTTCTTATGCTTAAATTTCAGTGCATTATGCGCTAAAATCTAAAATAAAATGTGGCATTAACAGGGTGTCCAGCGATTCTTAGGAACGAAATTCAAGGTATTTTCCAGGTTTTCCAGGTCAAAAAGTCAAGTTTTTCCAGGTCTCATTTTTTTACATCAAATAATGAAAAAATCATTTGTTATCCACGTAAAAAATGAGCTATTTCATTTTTTATTGGTCAATAATTTCTAAAAAAGGCAGAACCATAAATAAACAAATTCTTAATTTTTTGCGAACATAAGTCGTCTTTGAAAACTTTGAAGTCTTTGAAATCTTTGTGAATTCATTGAAATCTCTTGAAGTACTCAAAATCGTTGTGAAATCTTGAAATTTCTGTTAAATCTTTTCAAATTTTTGTAAAATATTTGAAATCTTAGCAAACTTTATAATCTTTGAAACCTTTGAAATTTGTTGAAATCTTTTGAAATTTTTATAAAATCTTTGAAATATTTGTGAAAGCTTTCTTTAATCTTTGTTTGTGAAATCTTTCGTATTCGTTTGAAGTCATCGAAATCTTTGAAATCGTTTAAAATCTTTGAAATGTTTTGAAACCTTTAGAATTCTTGTATTATTTTGATATCTTTATGAAATTTCTATGAAATCTTTCTTTTGAATCTTTTGTATCCATTAAAAATCATAACAATATTTTCAATCTGTGTGAAATCTTTTAAAATCTGAAAAATCTAGTTTACTATAACCTTTAAAACCTTTTAAATCTTTTGAAAGTTTTAAAATCTTTGGAAATGTTCGAAGTCTTTGAAATCTGGTGTATATGCCATTTTTAAATCTTTGAAATACTTGCAATCTTTATGAAATGTTCGAAATCTTTGGGAATTTGTTGTGAAATTTTTTAAATCTTTATCAAATCTTTTTAAATATTTGTGAAATTTTTCTCACATCTTTGTTTGTGAAATCTTTTTTATTCGTTGAAATCGGTGAATTAATAGTGAAATCTTTTCAAATCTTCTAAAATGTTTTTAAACCTTTTGAAATTATTTCAAATCTTGGAAATATATTTAAATATTACAAATCTGGTGTACTGTAAACGTCTTCAAATCTTTGAAATCCTTTAAATTTTTGTAAAATGTTCAAAATCCTTTTAAATATTATAAAATCTTTGAAACATTTTGAAAGATTTTGAAACTGAATTAAAATCGAAATTTTCAACTAATAATTTTTATAATTTGTAAGTTAAATGTCACAAAAAAATGTATACTTGTAACATTCTATATTAGCGGAGACGAAATTAAAAACTTATAGAATTATTCACAATATCAGGGTGGCGATTCGGCGGACGATTTCAAATTTCTGGTCATTTCCCGGTCAAGTTTTAATTTTCAATAAAAAAAACGAGTTTTTAACAAAATAGTTACACTTTCAACCGGAGTGATGAATTTTCAAATAAAATTATGAATCTTTAAATAGAATAGATAAATTTTAAACCAAAAAGATTAATTTTCTACTAAAACGATGAATACTTAACTGGAACACTTGAATTTTCAACCAAACAGATGAATTTTTAAACAAGATTAATTTTCAAATAAATAGATTAATTTTCGACCAAAAAATACAATTTTTCAACAAAATACATGAGTTTTTAACCAAATAGGTGAATTTTGAACTAAAAAAATAATATTTTTCAACCGATAATGGAATAGTAACATTTTTAGTCAAAAAAATTAATTTTAACCCAAACATAAGAGTTTTCAACTAAAACAATGAATCTTTAACTGAAATAGTTGATTTTTAAACCATAAAGATGAATTTTTAAACAAGAAAATTAA
>CAKNXH010061947.1:0-56798 GCA_932178445.1 Andricus quercusramuli | reverse complement strand
ATAAAGATGAATTTTTAAACAAGAAAATTAATTTTCAAATAAAAAGATTAATTTTCCACCAAAACATGCAATTTTTTAACAAAATACATACATTTTTAACGAAATAATTTACTTTTTGATTAAAGAAGACAAACAAATGAAAGAAATTCAAAGGAAAAAGAAGTTTTCAATTAAACAGCTCATTTTTCAATCAAAGAAATGAATTTTTAATTAAAACGATGAATCTTGAAACAAAAAAACAATTTAACAAAAGAATTTAACTTTCAGCCAAATAATTTTATTTCCAACCCAAAAGATGAATATGCAATAGAAATGATAAATATTTAACTGGAATACTTGAATTTTTAACCGAATAGAAGAATTTTTAAACAAGAAGATTAACTTTCAAATAAAAAGATAACTTTTTACAAAAAATATAATTTTTCTAACAATATACATGAATTTTAAACGAAATAGTTGAATTTTCACAAAAAAAAAGATAAATTGATTTTTAACAAAGTAGTTACATATTCAACCAGAGAAGAATTTTAAATTAAAATGATGAATCTTTAAATTTCTAAATTGACCAAAATTATTAAAATAATGAAAACTTGAATTTTGCTACGATCAGAAGTAAATTCCCGGTTTTTAAAATTAAATTCCCGGTCATTTACTGGTCTTTGCCGGTCAAGTCACCACGCTAAATATTAAAGTCTGTGCATTGCAATCTATAAAATAATTGGTGAAGTCTATAAAAAATGCCTAGAAATCTCTTTATTTATTGTGTAATAAGTAAAAGATAAATAAAAAACTTTCCAGTAGCAAGGTTTCTTCTGAACGAGATGATTCTTTTATAATAGGCTAAAAAATTTAAATTACTTTTCGCGTTTCAATAAAAAAATCTGTTAAAACCAAAAATTAATTCAAGGTTCTCGCGAAAAATTCAAGGAGATTTCCAGGTTTTCCAGGTTCAACCAAAATTCAAGGAGAATTCCAGGTTTTCAAGGTCGCTAGACACCCTGATTAAATTCAATTTAAATCGCTTCAAATTCCTAACTTTTCAAGTAAAAATATTGAATTTTCAACTAGATAGATAAATTTCTATACAAATAGTTGAATTTTCACCTGAAAAAGATCATTTTTTACCAAAAAAAAAAGTTAAATTTTTAGTTACAAAAATTGATGTTCAACCAAAGAGATTAATTTGTAACTAAAATGATGGAATCTTCAAGTGAAATAGTTAAATTTTAAACCGGAAAGATTAGTTTTAATCCAATAAGATTCAAAACAACTAAAAAATATAAAAACATCAATTCAATTCAGTGAGTTTGAAATGAGTTTAGAAAAATTCAAAGGAATTTAAAAAAATGTGATGAAAGGACTAAGAATTGAAGATGAATTGAAACGAATTCAGGATAAATAAATAAGAAATCAGGATTAATACCAAACGAATTCGAATGTATTACAAAAATATTGGAAAATCTCTTCAAATCTTTGAAACTCCACGAAATCCCTCACGTATTGTAAATAAATTGTTTGAAATCCATTAAAATATTATAAAATCCTGTAAAGTTCTATGAAACTTAATATTTCCTGAAATCCTGGAAAATGTACGACATTCTAGAAAATTCTTTAAAACCCCATTAAATTTTTCTTAAACCCCTTACAATTATTCAAACCCTTGAAAATTCTTTGAAAATTTTTTAATCTCTTGAAACCTTTTCAAATACCCTAAAATATTTCAAATTCTTTGAAATCCCTTGAAATTTGTTAAAGTTCTTGAAAATTTCTTGGAATTTTTAAAACTACTATGAAATATGTCCAATCCTTTAAAAAAAATGTAAATCCCTTGTAACTTTTTAAGGCTCTAGAAAATTCATTCGAAATTTTACAAATACCCTAAAATCTTTTTAATCCTTTGGAATCACTTGAAAAAATTAAAATCTATTTAATATTCCCTAAGATATTTCAAATCCAATCTTTTAAAAACCTGTATAGCCTTGAAAATTCCTTCAAATTTTTTTAGAATATTATGAAATCATAACTAGTCTTTGAATTCCGCTTAAAATGATTGAATCCAATCGAAAACCCCTTAGAATCTCTTAAAATATCCTAAAATCTTTGGCAATGCCTTGAGAGATTTTAAAATCTTCAAAATCATTAACATCCTCGGAAATCTTATAATATCCCTTGAATTCTTATCAAATGTCCTAATACCTTATAGGTCTTATAAAATCATTCCATATCTTCCAACGTTCCAGGAAATTCTTTAAAACCACATGCACATTTTTTTAAATCCTTTAAAATCATTAAAATCCTTGGAAACTGAAAATTTTTTCATCTCTTGAAAATGTCTTCAAACCTTTAAATATGCCCTAAAATGTTTCAAATCCTTTGAAGCCCATTTAAATAATTGAAATAAATAAAAAAACTCCTTGCAAGCTTTTAAAATTATCGAAAATATTTCAAATCCTTTGGACTCTTAAAATTCTTTGAAACTTTTTAAAGCTATTGAAAATCTCTTGGAATCTTTTATAATACCCTAAAACATTTCAAATCCCTTAAATTCTTTTTAAATTGTTGGAAACTTTTCAAGGCTATTTATTAAAAATGCCTTGGAATTTTTTGAAATACACTAAAATATTTTAAATCTTTTGGAATCGCTTTATATTATTGAAATCAATTAAAAATCCATTGGAACTTTTTAAAATTCCCGCAAATATTTAAAATCCTTTGACTTCTTTTAAAATTCTTTGAACCTTTTTAAAGCTATTGCAAATCTTTTGGAATCTTTTGAAATACCCTTAAACATTTCAATTCCCTTAAATTCTTGTTAAATTGTTTGAAGCTTTTGAATTTTTTGAAATATCCTAAAATATTTCAAATCCTTTGAAATCTTCTGAAATCCACTGGAAATTTATAAAGTCCTTTCAAATACAATAAAATCTTTAAAATTTATTTGGAATCCCTTTAAATTATTGAAATCAGTTAAAAAATTACTTGGAATCTTTGAAAATACCCTTAATTATTTAAAATCCTGTGAAATTGCTTGAAAGCCCTTGAAACTTTATAAAGCTCTTAAAAACGCCTTTTTTTAAAATAAAATACCCTGAAATATTTTTAAAGAATTCAAGCAAATTAAGAAATAGGTATGTACCTGAACGCAATAATGGTTAACCCATGAGTTAAATTATTGAAAGAAAAGTGACTAAAGTGATCTTTTCATTTTGAAAACTTACTAAAAAGTTATAAATTCTCTGACTTTTGCCATTTTCTTCTTCAAAATCTTTGAATTTTCCCGACGAACAAAATTCCTTGACCTGTGGCCATCCTGGTAACTATTCTAATTTTTTTAGTAGGTTAACCTTTGAAAAACTTGTGTTCTCGCCTAAGATTAAATAATAATTAGACCATTTTTTAGAGTAAAAGCTCACCTTTTGGTGATGGAATGGATGATCAAAAGCGTAGCAGAGGTTGAAAACGAATCCAGGTTTATTAAGAAGGGACGTAAGTTCCTCTTTCAGGAACTGAACTTGATAGAAGTCCTGTGCACTGGACTCCGGTGGTTCTCCAGTGGAAAAGTCAACACTCGAAAGCAAACAGCGCAGTAGATGTCTGTCCGCCTCCCGACCCTTCCCCTTGGCCAACTATGAAAATACAGTTAAATATAATAATCGATAAAAGGAAATATTTAACAAGAAAAAATCAAACATTGAAAAAATATTTTTCTACAAAAAAGAGACCTGTTTTATAAAAAAAAAAAAAACGTTGTTTCAATTTTTCTAGAATTTCATCTCAAATTTATAAAAATCTCTAGAAAATATTTTTGTAAACAAGAATACCTCTCATCGTAAACGAAAATCTATCAAGCCTCGGACTCACTTCAGAGATAAAGAATAATGTAAGTAGTGTCACCAATTTGAAAAAATAGTGTCAAAAAATTGTCAAGTATTACAATTACGTATAGTACGAAATAAAATTGTGCAAGGGAAAATTAACTTTATTTGTTTAATAAAATTTCCAATTTTCTAACCTAATATTTTTAAAGTATGAAAAATGAACTGCAATGTTTATTTAAAATGTTATTCTTTAGTCTATAAATTATTAACATTTTTATTTATTTATCGCAGGCTTCACAGTCTTTATCCTTTTCCCCTCTTTTTCTCGTTTTTTCAATTATAAACGTGAACTGAATTAATAGAACTCATTAATGAAATCTAACTACATATTTTTGGCTGGAAGTTAATTCCTTTCGGTTTAAAGTCTACTATTAAATTTTTAGTAAAAAAATGCATCCTTTTCGGTTCGATATTTTATTATTTGGTTCAAAATTGAATTTTTTTGTTGAAAATTCAATTGTTTTGTTGAAAATTATTTTTTTTGGCTTAAAAATTCAACAATTTGATTGGAATTTTTCTCTCTCGTGCGTAAGAAATTTGTTTGGTTGACAATTTAATTATTTTGTTGGACATTCATCTTTTTGGTTTGGAAATTTTTATCTTTTTGTAGAAATTTTATCTTATTTGGTTGAAAATCAATTTGTGGAAAATGGACTTTTTTGTTTGAAAATTCAACTGCTTCTATGTATTTTTTTTTAATTTCGTATTTTTTGGTAGAATATTAATTTTTTGTTTAAAGATGCAACTGTTTAGTTAAAAATTAATCTGTATTTGTTGGTTAAATCCAACTGTTTTTTATTTTTAATTAAAATCTTTTTTTTGTTGAAATATCGACTATTAGATTTTTCGTTGAAAATACATCTTTTTAGGTGTAAAAGTAAACGCCTTGGTTGAAAGTGTAATTACTTTCTTAAAAGTTCATTTTTTCGATTAAAGATAGACAATTTTAGTTGAAAATTTTTTGTTGTTGTGAAAATAATTCTTTTAATTGAAAATTTAACTGTTTTGGTTGAAAATTCAACTGTTTTGTACAAAAAATTCAACAATTTCATAGCAAATTTATCTATTTGATTAATAATTTGAATTTTTGACTCGAAAATTCAACAATTTTGTTGATAAAAAATGCAAGTTTGGTCAAATGCTGGAGGTTCGTTTTGATTTTGGTTACAAATTAACTGAAAATTCATATTCCTGGGTTGAAAGTTCTACAATTTCGTAAAAAAATAAACTATTATGTTAAACATTCATCGTTTTGGTGTAAAAATGCACCTCTTTCTGTAGTAATTTTACCTATTTTGCTTAAAAATGCAACTGCCTGGTTAAAAGCTAATCTGTTTCGGTTAATAATTTAACTTTTTTGTACACAATTCGTATTTATGGCTATAAAATTCAACAATTTTGTAGCAAATTTATCTGTTTGCTTCAAAATTTATATATTTTGTTGAAAATTAATATTATCGCCTCGAAAATTCAACAATTTAGTAGCATAATTAGCTATTTGGTTGAAAATTCGTTTTTTTTGTTGTTGTAAAATATCAACTTTGTTGGTTAAAAGTGCAAGTATTTGGTTGAAAATTAACTTTTTTGTCGAAAATTCACATTTTCGGGTTGCAAATTCAATAGTTTTGTAGAAAATTCGTCCTTTTGGCTTGAAAATTCCACAATTTGGTAGAAAATGCAACTACTTGATACCAAATTAAACGGTATTGTAGAAAATTCGTTTTTAAACTGAAAATTATTTCTCTTTATTAAAAATTTAACTACTCTATTTTTCGTTAAAAATTGATCGTCTTTAATTTAAAAATTCAACTATTTAGCTGAAAATTTATGTAATTTGTTGAAAAATCTTATTTTTTGGCAGAAAATTAATGTTCTTGGTTGAAAATTGAACTATTTGGTTAAAAATATATGTATTTTGTTGAGAATTTTTATATTTTTGTAGAAAATTCCAACTGTTTGGTTGGAAATTAATCTGTTTTGGTTGAGGATTCAATTATTTCTAATTTTAAATGAAAATCTTTTCTTGGTTAAAATATCAACTATTACATTTTTTGTTGAAAATTAATTTTTTTTTCTGTGAAAATACAGCTACTTGGTTAAAAGTAAAACTACTTTGTAAATTTATAAGAAACAGGAAGACTTTACCAACAGTATGAAAAATATTTTTTAAAAAATGTCAAATAGTGTCAACAGTGTGGTGAATCCGAGGCCTGTTAGTCTGTCACTAATATTTATTTCTGATTACGTGAATGATATCCTATGACAAATACCAAGAAAATTATTCGGATGTTTGAAACGTGTTATTGTAATTTGATGAAAAACAGATCAAATTTTTCAACAATTTTGTCTCCAAATACACGCTTTTTAATTACCAGATCATTTTCAGCCCAATATTTATCTGAAAATGATCTGCATATTACATTTTCCATAAAAGAGAAAGCAGGCTCGCAAAAAAAATAGGATGAGAAAAAAGTTGGAAGAAAAAAAAAGAAAGTTGCGTTCCACTTGCCAAAACTGAAAATATGGGTGTCAAATTGACAGTAATTGTTGTCGAAAGAGGTTGAATCTTTTCCGGACCAATTTGTCGTGTTTTTTCATAAAATGGGACTTTCATTATTCAAAATGGAACGTTAACGGAAAAGTCTGGTTAGACAAAGCAGTATGTAAGGCAATGGTTTTCGGAGCACGAGAGCATCCCACAAAAACGGAGCGTCAGCTGGTCATCTTTTGGGGTTAATTAAAAAGTGTTTTGAAATATGGGTACGAATTTGGTGGAAAAAAGTGAGCAAACATATTGTGTGGGTCTCAGGTCGTGTGGCAAAAATACTGGCCCACGCAATCGGAGGAGGGGAAGGATGCGAGAAAGCAGGACACAACAGGTTTCGTTGTACTTACAGCTGATATTTCCTGGCAGCTTTCCCGAAAATTTCGTTTATTTAAATTCGCAACCAAATAACTGATTTGTGACAAAGTAAAAGATAACGAGTCCAGGTTCATAGTTCCATGAATACGACCTCGAAAGCTTCAAACACGTTTGAAGCTTTCTTCGGTATCCACGAAATGCCTCCCCGGGTTCTCTCCTCGTCAAAAGCATGTAAACTACATTGGCACAGTCTTGCGACCAACATCGGGATCGGTAATTTTTATTACGATTTCAGATCAACGTCATGGCGAGCACAACGGAAAAAATATTCAAACGTAACACTTGGAAAATAGAGGATTCCGCACTAGTTTTTCCACTTATCTCCTTTTTTCCATGAGCTTCGCAGTTTCGACATAGATCTTTGCACTCGCTCCTACGACTGAATTCATTGTTCGTCGCACGAGGGAGCTGCTCTCGCAATGACTTTCATAGGTGGACATATCCGGATTTCCGGGTAAAGGTTTTGACGTTTTTGAAAAACATAACCTCGAAACTTGTTTCGTTGCTGAATTGCTCGAATTAGAAAGAGATTCCAGTATTACAATATTTGTATCCTCGATTGTGGAGATTCGAGAGTGTTCGTTTTTCTCAGGAATTAATTTATTTAAACGATGTTGCTCAAATTTGCAAATTAGGTATTTTCACTTCATAATCAGCTAACTTCACTTCGTTAACTGCTGAGGGGAAAACAATGGGTCAAATGCATGGAATTCGCTCCATTTTTGCCCTATTTTATTAATATCTTCGTGAAAACTAATTTTTTCTATATAAGTCTATTTGGAAAATAGTTTTTATTTTTTAAGAACTATTCAATGAAATAATAAAATCGTGATAATTATTATTCAATACGAAGATTTTACAAAAATAAAGTTTTGTCCCATGCATTTGATCCATTGTTTTACCCTCAGCACTCAACGAAGTGAAGTTAGCTGAAGGTTGAAGTGAAATACCTAATTAATTCTGACCGATAAGCGATCTGATTGGTTCGGAATCATATGACATGCTCCAATTTAGGCGCGAACTTTCAAAATAATTTTCAAAACTTCAATTTCAAAGTCCCGTGATTTATCCCTGGCCTAATACAGATTTTTTTTATGAATGGAATGAAACAAATTTAAATTTGTACATTTTTAATGTATCATTCCCAGGGCTGCTACAGCCTAATTTATTTTTAAAAAGTGCAAAAACGACCTATTTAAGCTCAGAAAGTGATCAAAAGTGGATAATTTCTAAAGAATTCACATGAATTGAAAAGAAAATTTAATCCATTAATTTCAGCCAAATTCACGTTAATTTATAGAACTTTAAACGAAATGAGACTAATTCGGTGAAATTCATAAAAACTCAAGTGAATTGAAAAACAATTCATGAAATGAAAAGAATTACACAAAAATTTTAAAAAAATCATTGAATTGAGTAGAATTGAGTATAAAGAATTCAATTTTTTTCAAGAATTCAGGATAAATCAATAAGAATTCAGGTTTAATTGATAATTAATTAAAATGTAATGCAAAAAATATTTAGAAATCTCTTCAAATCTTTGAAACACTACGAAATGCCTCACGTATTGTAAAAAAATTGTTTGAAATCCACTAAAATATTATAAAATCCTGTGAAGTTCTATGAAAACTATTATTTCCTGAAATCCTGGATTTCATTGAAATGATTGAAATCTTCGGAAATCTTACAAAATCACTTAAAATCTACTTAAACATTTTAAAACTTGTAAGATCCTGTAAAATCGTTCCATATTTTTCGAAATTATTAGAAATTCTTTAAGCCGTCATGAAAACATTTATAAATCCCTTAT
Organism: Andricus quercusramuli; assembly: GCA_932178445.1. NCBI lineage: Eukaryota > Metazoa > Arthropoda > Insecta > Hymenoptera > Cynipidae > Andricus > Andricus quercusramuli. Next base: position 48,187 of record CAKNXH010061947.1, on the reverse strand, counting down.
TAAGATCATAAAACTCCTTGAAATCTTTTAAAGTTCCCCTAAAATATTAAAAATCCGTTAAAACTGTTTCAAAATTTGTAAAGCTCTTGAAAATTGCTTGGAATCTTTTAAAATTTTCGAAAATCTTCAACATCCTTTGGAATCGTTTCAAATTCTTAAAATCTGTTAAAAATGCTCTAAAACATTTCAAATACTTTAAAGTTTTAAATCCTTTAGAACCCCTCCAAATTATTGAAGTAAATTGAAAATTCTTTGAAATCTTTAAAAAATGTCTAAAATATTTCAAATAATTTAAAATCCCCTGAAGCTTTTTAAAGCTCTTAAAATATTGAGATATTTCAAAATAGGCCTAGGATATTTCCAATTCTTTCGAATCTTTTCAAATTCCTTGGTACTTTTTAAAATAAACTAAAATTTTTCAATCCTTGAGAATCTCTTTAAATGATTGAAATCATTTTTAAATTTTGTGAAATCTTTTTAAAAAAATAGAATTTTTCAAATTCCGTAGATGCCCTTCAAATTATTGAAATGATTTGAAAAATCCTTGGAATATTTCAAAATGTTCTAAAATATTTCAGATCCTTTAAAAACTCTTTAAAGCTCTTGAAAATTTCTTGGAACTTTTAAAAATACCCCAAAAACCTTTTAAATCCTTTGGAATCACTTTAAATTATTTAAGCCTGTTTGAAATTCCTAGGAGTCTTTCAAAATACCATAGAATATTTCATATATTTTAGAACCCTTTACATTATTAAAATTATTTGAAAAATCCTTGGAATATTTTTAAATTTCATAAAATATTTCGAATCCTTTAGAATCCCTTCAAATTATTGAAATTAATTTTGAAATTCCTTGGAATATTTTTTAATTTGCTGAAATATTTCAAATCCTTTGAAATCTCTTTGGAACTTGAATCTTTTTAAAGCACTTGAAAATTTCATGGAACCTTTAAAAATACAGTAAAATATTTACAAATCCTTCTGAATCACTTCAAATTATTGAAATTTATCAAAAATACTCTAAGATAATTCCAATATTTTACAATCTTTTTAAATTCATTGAAGTAATTTAAAGCTCTTCGAAACCCTTCAAATTATTAAAATTAATTGATAATATCTTGGAATCTTTTAAAATTTACTACAATATTTAAAATCATTTAGAAACCCTTCAAATTATTGGAATTAATTTTTAAATTCCTTAGAATATTTTTAAATTTTCTAAAATGGTTCAAATCCTTTGAAATCCTTTGAATCTTGAAATTCTTTAAAGCCTTTGGAAATTCCTTGAAATTTTTAAAAATACCCTAAAATCTATCAAATCCTTTAGAACCCCTTCAAATTGTTGAAATTAATCAAAAATTCTTTGAAATTTTTTGAAATTTCCTAAACTATTTCAAATCCCTTGAAATCCATTGAACCTTTCTAATGCTTTTGTAAATTCCTTGGAACTTCTCAAAATACCTTAAAATTTTTAACATCCTACGGAATCACTTCAAATTATTGAAATTTATCAAAAATACCCTAAGATAATTCCAATCCTTTAAAATCGTTTGAAATACCCTGAAGTATTTCAAATTTCTTGAAAATTCCTTGGCATTTTTTAAAATACCCTACAATCTTTCAAATCCTTGGAATATTTCTGATTGACCTAAAATCTTAAATGCTTCAGAATTCCTTCAAATTATTGAAATCAGTTGAAAATTCCTTGGAATCTTTCAAAATATCCTGAAATATCTAAAATCCTTTCAAATTCCTAGCCTTTTAAGCTCTTGGAAATTCCTTGAAACTTTTAAAACTACCTAAAAATCTTTAAAATCCACTAAAATAATTTATTGAAATCTATTAGAAATATCCTAAGATCTTTCAAATCCTTTAGAATCGCTTCAAATTATTAGAATCTATTAAAAATACCCTAATATTTATAAAATTCTTGAAAATTCCTTGGAATTTTTTTAAATACCCTAAAATCTTTCAGATCCTTCAGAATCACTTCAAGTTATTGGAATCAATTAAAAATTCCTTACAATATTTCAAAATCTTTGAAACCACTTGCAATTTTTTAAAGCTCTTAAAATGTTTTGGAATCTTTTAAAATACCCTAAAATATTTCAAATCCTTCAAAATCTTTTGAAAATCCCTTGAAATTTTGTAAAGCTCTTGAAAATTCTTTGGAATTTTTAAAAATACCCTAATGAGAAAGTCTTTGAAATCCCTCCAAATTATTGAAATAATTTACAAATCCCATGGAATCTTTTGAAATACCCTCAAATCTTTCAAATTCTTTAGAATCTTTGGTGATACCTTGAAATATTTAAAAACCTTTGAAATCCATTGAAATATTATAAAATGAGAGCTTTTGAAATCCCTTAAAATCATAGAAATCCTCGGAAATCTGATAAAATCCCTTAAAATCAGTTAATATATGCTAAAACTTTATAGGTCGTATAAAATCGTTCCAAATCTTTCGAAATTCAAATTATAGAAACCTATTAAAAATATCTTGGAATATTTTTAAATGTTTTAAAATATTTAAAATCCTGTAAAACTTTTTCAAACTCTTTAACATTCCTTGGTATTTAAAAAAATACCTAAACATCTTTAAAATCCCTTCAAAATATTGGAATCTTGTATAATCCAATAGTGACTTTAACATTAAAAAGTCACCGTACTTGAAATTTTTTTTTTCTTAAATCCTTAACTTTCCCTGACCAACAAAATTCTCTGACTGTTCCCTGATTTACAGGTTTTCCCTGGCGGTTTCCCCCCTTGAAAAAATAAGAATTAAGTAGTATTGTAAATATTTTATTTAAATATCTTAATCGGTTTGCACATAAAAATAATATTAAAATTCGTTTAACCCGCACATTATAATGTGTTACCTGCGTCAAAGGACAGCAGAATACTTAAGCAGATATTTAGTAATCGAGTCTTATGCATCGCTGACAAGGAATAAAATTAATTTGACATAAGTTAGTGTTAAAAATAACGATTATTCAATTTTGTTACAAATCGTCTATAAATAAACATTAATGTATCTGCACAAATATTACTTGAACCAATCAAATAACGAACCTAGAGTTAAAAACTTAAAGTTATAATTTATAACTATCACTCTCGTATGGCCTGCCATTTGCACAAATTAGATGTTTGCTAATTAGGATGGCTCAAAAAACCACAACTTAAAAAACTTACGGTGCGCCTTGATATTTTTTCTTCTAAATCATAAAAAAGATTACTGTTTGAATGATTTGAGATGATTAGCAAATCACAGTAATTTTAACACATCATCAACAATATGGAAAATACACCAAATAATTTTGTTCAGCAAATTTACCAATTTAGACATATTTTTCTAGTAAATCTGCACAATTTTCATCTACTCAGGCCTCACAGTCCCTATCGGATCAAATATTAGGACCAAGGATACTTTTTGTCCCGCTCATATGGTACTTCTTTCGCGTTCAAAGGGTAAAAAATTCAGGATAAATTCATAAGGCTTCAAAAAATGTAAGTTAAATTAAAAAAAAAATCAAATGAATTAGAAAAATGTTAAAAGTCCAAAAAACTACATTGATTTCCATAATACTGGAATAAACATAGAGGAATTTAAGGTGAACGAGAATAATTCGATGATATTCATAACAATTCAAGGTAAATTTTGAACAATTCGAATGAATTCAAATCAATTTGAAAATATAAAGCCTAAGAATTCAAGGTGAGTTTAAAAGACTTCAGTATCAATTAAATAACTTTTCAAAACTCAAAAAAATCCACTGAATTAAGTAGAATTGAGTGCATCTAATAGAATTCAAGTTAATTAAGAATTCAGAGTCAATTCCAAAAAAATAATTTCGAACCTCTTCAGATCTTTAAAACCCTAATAATTCATAAAAAATCAAGCAGAATTTGAAAAGCAATCAAGTGAATTGAAAACAATATAGAAATATGAAATAAATAACTGAATTGAGTAAGTTTGAAAGGAGTTTAGAAAAATTAAAGAGAGAAAAAAAAGAGAATAACTTTTTAAAATCCATTGAATTAAGTAGAATTGAGTGAATTTAGAAGAATTGAAAAGAATTTAAAAGAATTCAGGATAAATTAATAAGAATTCAGGGCGAATTCCAAATGAATTGCAAAAAAAAGTTTAAATCTGTTCGAATCTTTGAAACCTTACGAAATCCCTTAGAATTATTAAAACCCTTGGAAATCCATTGAAATTGTTTAATTTTTTTAAATCTTTTACAATACCCTAAAATGTTGCAAATCCTTTGAAATCCTATTAAATTACTGAAATCAATGAAAAATTATTGTAATCTTTTGAAATAACCTCAAATAATTCTTTGAACCCCTATGAAATACCTACGATATTTCTTGAAATTCTGGAAAATTTATTAAAATACTTTGAAAGCTATAGGTCCTGTAAAATCGTTCCATATCTTCCGAAAATCTAAGAAATTATTCGCCCTAAAATATTTCAAACTCTTTGAAATCCCTGCGAATTATTGAAGTCAATTAAAAAGTCCTTGGAATATTTTAAAATTTCCAAAAATATTTCAAATCCTTCGAAATCCACTAAAATATTATAAAATCCCGTAAAATTCTATGATGATATTTGCTGAAACCCTGGAAAACATATTAAAATACAATGAGAGTTTTAAAATCCCATAAAAACATTAAAATCCTGTAAAATCGTTCCATATCTTTAGAAATTCAAAATCCCTTCAAATTAATAAAATTAATTTATAACTCCTTGGAATCTTTTTAAATTCTCTAAAATATTTCAAATTAAAAGCTCTTGAAATGCCTTGAAAGTTTAAAAAATACCCTAAAATCTTAAAAATCCATTCAAATGATTGAAATCTATTAAAAATTTCTCAGAATCTTTAAAAATAATCTGGAATGTCTCAAAATAATTTAAGACCATTCATAAATAGGTACAGACCTAAATTGAATAGTGATTAACCCATGAGTTAATTTATTGGAAGAAAAGTGGCTAATGTGATCTTTTGATTTAAAAAAGTGACTCAAAGGTGATTCGAGAAAACAAGTTCTAACAGAAATTCCCTGATGTTTGCTATTTTTCTCAAAATCCCTGACTCTTGGAAGGTTCAATCATATTATAACTTTTTTTAAAGTTCCATTATGGACAGCAAATGGGGTACCATAGGGACCAAATCTTGAAAATAGGGTACTTTAGGGACCTCAACTGAATATAGGGTACACCAGGGGATATAGGGACCGGTCTAAGAAGCCTGCATTGTAATTTTCTTTAAAATCAAACCATAGAATCAAATTATAGAGAGAATCAAAACAAATTCAGAAAAATTTGCACCAGCAGCAATCTTTTTTCATGATTTAGAAAAAAAGATCAAGGAGCACCGTAATTCTTTAACAAGCTGATATTTTTGTTAACCAACCTATTGTTAATCGAAAACTTCGAGTTTGACGCGGTGCTTACATTGTACTACAAATTTCTCTTTTGTATTTATACTATTTTTGCATAATCTTAAATATTAATTCCTATAAGGCACATTATTGTACTACACTGAAAATCGTGCATAGAAACATTGATTAATGTTTTATAAATTGTGATCTTCAAAAATGGGTATTAATATTAAATATAAAAAGACAAACTCGCTTAAGTTCGGGAAAATGAAATTAGTGCTTCAGACGGCACAAGGCAATAACGATGAGCTCATAATCAAAAAGCTCGATTGGTCGACATTACACGGAACTTTTGACTGAAGGATAATATTCTAAAATCGAAAATAATAAGTCTCAATTTGTCTAACTCTTAAACGTTTTATAAATAAATTTCTCCCTCCAGGCAAAGTTCGCTGCAATTATGTTGTACTGTGATCATAGAACTTGATTCAAAGTTTGAAATCTAAAATGATTTCAAGAATAAATAGTTTAAGGACCCGCTGGAAGTATTGCGCCATTAAAAACATAAAGCTGCCTCAAAAACGGTTATTCAGTCGTATCTTATATCGATCGCGAGTTCCTAAACTGATTGCACATTGAAACACTGAAGGTCGTTTGAGGAAGAGCAAAAAACGCTCACGTGCAAAATTCAATAAATACAACAAAAACACATTCGATAACAACCGTGGCGTAATTTTCTACAATTTTGCTGCCTAAGTTTGTACCATTTTTGTACCTAAGTAAAAAACTAGAAACCACATGTGATTTTTTAAGAGAGCAGAGAATCGAACACCCATGAACTGTTTTTAAATTCCACCTATTAAAGATAAGCACTAAGAGAACGAAAAGAATATATGAAAAAATAAATATTGTGCATCTTTTCCAGTTGATTAGCAAAAGAGATTGTCTTTTGATTTAGTTCCTTACTTTGACTTTGAATACTTTGAGAAATTATTCTGTTGTTTGTGGGTGTAATTAGCTTGTTTAGAGAACGGTGTGTCAAGATACAGAAGAAGATACACTTATAAAGTGCACTTTTTCCCCAACTTCTCGAGGTCCCTCTTGAAAATGCAGATATGCCAGCTGTCTTGCATTTTGTTTTATCTTCGATAACGTCCGAGGTATGCTTTACAATTTGGACATGTGTGATGAACATCCATACACTCGTCAATGCAACAGGGAATTAAACAACATCCTAACCAGCAACTGAAATTTAACAAAAAAACAAACATTTTAAGTATAAGGGAAAAGCATGGTGGCCGTTCAAATCGAAGGAAAAAAAATTCCAGGCAATTTCCCGGTTGGCAAACATTTTTCCTGGTCAATAAAATTACAAAATTCGAAAGCTTGAAGCTAAAAACTTTTTCATTTTATGTAATAAGAACTGAACTGAAAATTAAAGCAGGCAAACTCAAACTCTGGAATTTTAAAATTGAAGTTTAAAGATTTTTCAATTCCAATATTGTCTATGCAAACGCTCAATAATTTAGGCAAAGTCAGTTCAAAAAACATAAATTCATGTTATCATTTTCAATGCTCTAAATTGAAAAATGAATCAATAAATTTGTAAATTTTCAAAATTATATCATTTTAAGAATTTTTAAACTAGAAAATTTAAATTTTGAACGATTACAATTTTTTTTAAGTTAAATTATAAGTAGTTTCAAATCAGTAATTGTATGTGATGTATACATCAATTTGTTTTAACATTTCAAAATACACTCTTAAAATAACAGTTTATATAACAAAAAATAACAGAAAATAATACATTTTTTTAATTATCTTAGAAGCTTTCGAAGTACTTGAATAGCTTTAAAATTGCATTTCAAAATATTCAAATTTCTACATTCTGTTGAAAAAGTTTTTGGCAACTTTTAAAATTTTAAGTTATTTTTGACTTTTTTTCAAAACATCTGAATATTTTGTTAAAAATTTGAATTTTTACTACATTTTTGTTGAGAAGCTTGCAAAATTATAGAAATTTCCGTAAAATCTTCTATATTTTTTACGGAAAATATTGGACATCTTTTGAAAACTTTTTAAATATTCTCTTCAAATAAATTACTCAAAATAAAAAATCATTTTCAAATTTCCAAGGAATCTGCAAAAATCAACACTTTGTTTAAAATTATTTGAAATAACTTCAAGTTTTAAATGAATTTTCAATCTTAACTGGCTCGAATTTTTTCTAACTTCATAAAAAACATTTGTTTTGAAATATTTAAAAATATTTTTTTCAACATAATTTTTTCAAAATAAAAAAGCATTTAAAATTTTCCCAAGAATAATAAGAAAATTTCTTTCATTATCTTAAAACCTTTGAAAATCCTTAAATAGCTTCACAATTTTATTTCAAAATGAAAAAAAATCTACATTTTGTAAAAAAATGGCACGATTTTTCAAATAAAATGTTTAAAATCCTTTCACAGTTCTTAAAAGGCTTCTAAATTTTTTGTTCGAAATCTTCAAAAATCAACACATTGTTTTAAATTATTTGAAATAAATCATTTCTAGTTCTAAATAAACTTTTAATCTTTATCTTAACTTACTCGAATTTTTTCTAAATTGATGAATAAAACTTGTTTTGAAATATTAAAAACTATTTTCTTAAAATAATTCAAACTTTTTCCAAGAATAACAAGGAAATTTATTTTACTATCTTACAACCCTTCAAAATCTTTAAATAGCTTCACAAGTTTATTCAAAAATGTTGAAAAATCTACATTCTGTTAAAAAAAAATTTGAAATATTTTCAAATTTTAAATTATTTTAGAAATTCTTTCTAAACTTTTAATTATCTTTTTAAATGATACAATTTTTTCAAATAAAATTAGTTGAATCCTGCAAAATTAAACAAGATGCCTTAAAACCTTCCATATTCTTTTTTGGCAATTTCAAAATCTTAAAAATTCCACATTCTGTTGAAAAAATTCGACAACTTTTCAAATTTTAACTTATTTTTGAAATTTTGTAAAAAACTTCTAAATATTTTTTTTAAAGATTTGCATTTTTACTAAATTTTGGTTAAAAAGCTTGCAAAATTAAAAAAATTTCCGTAAAATCTTGCATATTCGTTACGGACAATTTTAGAAATCTTTTTAAATCTTTATAAATATTCTCTTGAAATTAATTTTTCAAACTAAAAACATCATTTTCAATTTTCCTAGGAATCTTAAGCCAATTTTTTTTTATTCTTATAAGGTAATTAGGTAAATGTCCCAATAATCGTGAAGGTCCCAGTAATCGTAAAAATTGGTTATGATTTGAATATATTGTTAACAGAATATGTTAAAAGTAACATTTAAATGATAAAACCCACTTGTCGTCAGCATTTTATAATAGCAAATAGAAATCACATTTATTCAAATCAAATAAAAAGCAAGAAAATTGGCACCAAGATTACTGAGACTAAGGTCACGATTACTGGGACGTTTGCCTTCAAACCTTTCACAATTCTTAATAAACTTTCAAGATTATTGTCCGAAATAATTGTTCTTCTTCTTAATGAACAAATTTCAAATTTAATAGGGTAAATTCGAATTATTTTAGACTGAAACAATAATTAAATAGAATTTTTAATTTAATAGTTGTAAATCTATTAATTTGAAGTAATTTTAAAATTGAAAATAGTTAACAAAATTTTAATCGGACATTTACATTAATTGTCTAACTACTAAGGCTTTCGAATTGAAACAATTCAATTTTTCGCTTTAAAATATGTAAATTTTTTAATTTTGAGCGGATTCAGAATAATCTTGTAAAATTAAATATTGTTTGCGTTTTAATACTTCAAGTATAGTTCACTTTTAAAAATCAATCATTTATTTATATTTATAATTGATCACAGTGAAAGGTTATAAAATAACGCATTGTAACGCTTTTTCACTGAACGATATCATAATTTAGAAAAGTTAACAATTAAACTTAACATTAAAAAAAAAGTTTAAATCGAACTTATTTAAAATTTGTAGGTACATAATTTCTCAAAAAAGAGAAAATATAGAATGATTATTTTAAATAGGGTTTCTTCTAAAAATTCGGGAAATTCCCGCTCAAAAAATAAATTCACTGTCATTTCCCGGTTTCCCAGTCCAGCAGCCACCCTGACAAACTCTTCAATTTGAGGATGATGAATAATTTCCTATTTTGTTAATTTAATTTTTGTCATAAATTAATTACCCAAGTAAGGCGATGACAACGCCGGAAATGTAGGCAATCATTCCTGGTTCAGTTCTAGGTGTTGTGTCGATTTCGGCATGACAGTGAGGACAAATTGTGTGTGTTGCTCCTGGACCTAAAGGAACTATAGTGGTTACTATAGTGGGTCCATTGGCATCTGAAAAATATATATTAAATTAATTTAATTAGTCAACCAAATTATCGACTAGGATTATTATAACACCTTGCACGTTAAAAATTTGGTAAAGAACCTCATTAAAAGACAAATCAATTTATTTTTATTTTCTCTGACCAATAATATTTACAGTTCGGCTTTCGGTGAACATTCGAATTCTGCAATTATAACTATTATCAATCTTTACGAAAATTCCCTGTTTCAATCCAGAATTATATTTATTTACAACATTTTCTAGTATAACTCAGAAATATAGTAACTCTCTTATTTTAAATTTTGAAGAAAAGTTTCAAATTTAAAATTTAAAATATACAAATTATTTTCCAAAATTTCCCATTCTATGTGAAAAATGACCAGTTTCAAGAAAAAATTATAAGTCTTTACCAAATTTCCTGTTCCAAAGTCAGAATTTTAATTCTTTGAAAAAATTACCTATACCAAGTCAAATTTTCAATTGTAATACACAAATATAGTAACTCAACTTTTTCCCTAAATTTGTAAGAGGAAAGTTTCAAATTGTGCCGAATTGTGACTTGGAACAGGGATTTTTTTAAATTCCTTTCATCTAAGTCAGAATAAAATAGTTTTTCACAAATTCCCATTCCAGGTAAAAAATGTCCGGTTTCAAGTCGAATTACAATTCATTACGGAAACTCCCTGTCCTAAAATAGTAATTATAATTCTTTCCGAAATTCCTTGTTTCAAAATCAAAATTATAATTTTTGCGGGAACTCCCTCGCCCAATAATTATCAAAACTATATTTATTTACTGAAATTCCCTACCCTGAACTCAAAATTATAATTCTTCTCTAAATATCTCTGTCCCAAATTTAAAATTGTAAATACTTCACGAAAATTTCCTGGCCTGAATTCAAAATTGTATTTTTTTACTGTAAAACGTAAATCTATGTCTCAACTTAGAATTATAATTGTTTTCGAAAATTCCAAGTTCCAAGTCAGGATAATTGCAATTATTTACGCGATTTTTTGTATTTTTATTTTATTTATTTTCTGTCCCAACTCAGAATTATAAATCTTTTTAAAAATTCCCTATCTCAAAGTCGAAATTATAATTATTTTCTGAAATTCCCTATACCAACTCAGAATTCGAGTAATAAAATATATGAAACCACTTTTAATTTACATATTAGTACATGGACATATGTCTGGAACCTTTCACTTTTATGTCCCACAAACATACAGAAGCAATTTTTGTAAATTGAAAAAGGTGTTTTCCAGTCTTTGTTAATATTTAAATGTGCAAAAATAGTACTATTGCTATGTAAAATTAAATTTTACTGTTTTTTAATTTGTGAAAGTAACTTTATAAAAGAACAAATAATTTTTTTAAGGTGGAAGTTTCTAGGGATTTAAGTAATATTTTTAATCCAGAAAACGTTGACAAATTATTATGACATACTGCTAACTATATTATCAACATCAAATAATTAAATAATAATATTGAAAACATAATTAATAATTTCTTGAGTTTGTTCCTAAAGCCCATGAATTTGAATAAAATTAAAACAAATTTTTATTTCATCTTCATACACTTTAAATTCAGTGCACAATTGACGTATTATTATTTCGAATGAAAGATATTTTCCAGCTGACTAGACACCGTGGAAAAATAGTGGAAATGAGGAAAATTTTCACGGAAATAGGGAAATATATTCTTTCAAGTAAAATTAATATGTGTACTATATTAAATTCAATTTAAAACGCTTAAAAATTCTTAACATTTGAAGTAAAAAAATTACATTTTGCACAATATAGATAAATTTTTAACCAAATAATTGAACTGTCAACCAAAAAGATGAATTTTCTATCAAACAATAAGAATTTTCAAGAAAATACATCAACTTTCCTCCAAATAGGTACATTTTCAACTAAAAAGTAGACTTTCAACCAAAAGGATACATTTTTAACTAAAAATGGAATTTTTTAATTTTCAGTCTAAAAAATTAATTTTCAACCGAAAATAAAAACGAATTTTCAACAAAATAGTTAAATTTTCGACCAAAGTGATGAATTTTCATATAAAATCATCAATCTTGAACTGAAATAGTTCAATTTTAAACTAAAAAGATCAGTTTTCAAGTAAAATGATGTTTCATTAACTAGAATAGTTGAATTTGTAACCAAAAATATTAATTTTCAAACAAATAGTTCAATTTTCAACGAAAAAATATCAATTTTCCACCAAAAACGGAATAGTTAAATGTTCAGTTGAAAAAAAAAATTAATTTTCAAAAAAAAAAGAATTTTCAACAAAATAGTTGAATTTTCAGCCAAAGTGACGAACTTTCGAATAAAATTATGAGACTTCAACTGGAATAGTTCAATTTGTAAACAAAAAGATGTATTTTCCACCAAGAAGATTAATTCCCTTCAAAAAGAGCGAATTTTCCACAAAATACATGAATTTTCAACTACATAAAACGATGGCATATTTAACTGCTAGATTAGTTCAATTTCCAGTTAACAAAATTAATTCGCCACCAAAAAAGAAAGAATTTTCAACTGTAATAATCTAACTTTTAGTTTAAAAACTTCATTTTCAAACCAAAAAAAACAACGAACTTTTAACAACAACAAAAATGAATATTTAACCAAGAAGTTTAACTTACAACTAAGTAGTTGCATTTTATACAAAACTAAAAATGTAGTAGTTGATAGCTCAACCAGAAAAGATGTTAATTTTAAATAAAAAATAAGTGGATTCGACCAAAAAATTCGGATTTGCAACAAAAAAAAAAAAAAGAATTCAACCAAACTGTTGAGTTTTTATGCAATTTGTAATACGTAATTTCAAATTCCAAAAAACTTTAGTTTTTCATTTTTTTTTTATATGAAATTGTTTTCAAATTTAAAAACTATACTTCAATTTATGTATTTTAATAAAGAATTTTACATTAATAATCTGTAAACTGTTTTTATTTTACACTATTATTAATTCTGAATCATAAAAATTGCATAGAATTTATTTTCTTTCAATAAAACTAGTTTTTCTGGTTCTAAACTTCAAGTCATAGAATCTATCAGCGACGAAATATGTTTTTTTTTTTTAGAAAAAATTAGGCGACGTTGAACATATGCAAATAATAAAAATTTTTAACAAGAATAAATTTTTTCAGTTTGTGAATGTAAAAATTTCTATCCTAGTGAGAAGCAAAATATGTTCTCCGATTTAAAAATATTTTCGCTTGTTTTCTTTTTGTCCAAAAGAACGTTTCCACATTATTAAAATTTTTTAGTTAAGGGATTTGTTTTTTCATCTCCTGATCGGTTATTATGACATATAATTCAGTATAAATACCATTTAAAAATTTCGTAAAGTAACGTACAATAACCAGGGTGTCTAGCGTTTCTTCAAACAAAAATTCCAGGACTTTTCCAGGTTTTCCAGGACAGAAATATACATTTTTCCAGGTACTTTTTTACAGTAACAAATAATACTTTCCTCGAAACATAGTAGAAATTGTAGGATGTGAAATATTCAAAGTTCATCTTTTTTTTCAGCTTTAAAAACAATTTGATGAAACTTTTAAAATTCAATATTCTTTTGCTGTCTATAATTTAGCTAATTTAGGTTTATTTGCAATGAAATAATGAAATTGTCAACAAATGAGTTGATTTTCTAACCAAATTGTTGAGTTTGCAACCTACAAAGATGAATTTTCAACTAAATAATCGAATTTTAAACAGAAAAGATTAAACTTCAACTAAAAAAGTTGAATTTGCAACACGAAAATTGGAATGTTGGAGAAAAAGACGAATTCTCAACGAAAAATTAAATAGTTGGTATTTCAACAACAACAAAATTTGCAAACAAATAATAACATAGATTTTCAACCGAATAGTTGAATTTTCTACTAAAAACAATAAATTTCCATCCAAAAATACAATAGTTAAAGTTTCAGTTAAAAAAATTAATTTTCGTAAAAAAAAAAAAATTTCAACAAAATAGTTAAGTCTTTAACCTATATAATAAATTTGAAGAAAAGTAGTTTAATTTTCAATCAAGTAGTTGAATTTTCAATTAGGAAGATTTTTAATTTCTACCAAAAAAGATAAATTCACTGAAAAAAATATGAATTTTCAACCAAAACTGAAATAGTTAAATTTTCAGCAAAAAAAAAAAAAAATGTTAATGCAAAAAAAAATAAAATGGAATAGTTGAATTTTCAATTCAAAAATTTAATTTTCATACAAAAATAAAGTTTTTTCAACAAAATAGTTCAATTTTCAGCCAATAAGTTGATTTTTTATTAAAGTTTTTTTTAGATTCCAACCAAGCAATTGAATTTTTAATAAAAAGAATAAATTTTCTAAGAAAAAAAGAGATCAATTTACAACAAAAAAAACGAATTTTCAATATAATGGTTACATTTTTAACCTTTAACCAAATAGTTTAACTTTTAACCTACAAAGATGAATGTTTAATAAAGTAGGTCAACTATTAGCAAACAAACAAAAAACCCAATTTTCTACAAAACAGTTGAATTTTTAATCCGAAATTATTAATTTTCTACCAAAGAGACGAATTTTCTAATCAAAAAGACGAATTTTCAACAAATAAAGATTTTTCAGGCAAGACAGGAAAAAATCTCAAAGAAATTGTTGAACATTCAAGCCAAAAGACAGCATTTTCAACCAAAGAATATTTATTTCCAGCAAAAAAGTTCATTTTTAACCAAAAAATTGTAGTTTTAATCAAAAGAGAGAAAGCTTCCACGAACAGGATTAGTTTTCTACCAATAAAGACCAATTTTTTACTTAAAAAAAAAGAATAAATTTGAGAAAAAAAAAATGGAAAAGTTACATTTTTAGGTTAACAATTTAATTTTAAATGAAAAAAAGAATTTTCAGCAAAATATTTAAATTTTCAATCAGAGATCAACCCTCAAACAAATAAATGTTTAACAAAGTGGTTCAAGTTTTATCCAAGTGATTGAATTTTCAATTTAAAAAATATTAATTTTCAGCCAACAATAGTTACGGTTTTAGTTTGAAACTTATTTTTCAACCAAAAAGATTAATTTTCGACCAAAAATATTAATTCTCAACGAATAACGTAAAAGTAGATATTTCAAATAAAAAATATGACTTTTTAATAAAAATGGTTGAATTTGCAACCAAATAATAAAATTCTTTACTACAATTACAGTCGTCAGGTTGAAGGAACTGTAAGAAAAGAAATAAAAATACTAAGCAAATAAATTACTAACTAAAATAATTATTACTAGTCCCAAATTACTAGTCCCAAACTTTCTATTGTAGTTTCGTGATTTTCACCGTATAAAATAAACAGTTTCTTGTTAGAAAGGTAATCTTTTCATCGTTCAGCAGAGAAAAAAGTTTAAAAAACTATTTTTTCTTTCAAAGAACAAAAATTCCAGAACCATGCGCAAGATTCAAGGACTATTCCAGGTTTCTTCCAGGTAAACACGAATTCCAGGACTTTTCCAGGCTTTCAAGGATTTCCAGGACACTAGACACCCTGAATAACGTAAGTTACTTTGCTTTACAGTTACTCAAAAATTCCCTGACTTTTTCGTGATTTCCAGGTTTTCCCTGATCTGCGGTCACCCTGAATATGTAACTTCATTGTGGCATGAAAATTGAATTAAACGCTCGATATAATTAATACAAGCTTACATGCTTCTGCTGGTGTAAAAGGACTGGCTGGTGGTACGCCCACGGATTGAGCGTAACTAGGCGGTGCTGACGGAGGTGGTTCATAAGGTGGTGGAGGTCCATTTTTGTTCATAGTCTTTGACTCCGCCTGAAATAATTATTCAATCCTTTATAATTATAAAAAACATCATTTTCTTATAAAATTTATTTGTTTCAATCAATTCATTATTTTTTATAGCTAGGTATGCTAGAAATAAAAATAATATTCAATAACTGGTCTCTTTTGAATGAGGATTTTTAATTTTAAAAATGTATTTCTAAAAGAAAAAATTTTAATTGCACATGCTTTTTTAATACTAAGGGCAACTATTCTATTCTTGATATTTTGACCACATCTTTTGAAAATGATAAAAGAATTCTATTCATAAATACTTGACGTATTAAATGAGGTCATATGTATTAATCTATTTTAATGAAGATTAAGAATTTTCTGCCCCATCAATTAAGTAAATCTAAATTTCTAATTAGGTCATTTTTTATGATATAATTTATTTCAAATGTTTCCATCCATTATTGATAAAAGAGAAAACTTTACTTATAAATGCTTTTTTAATATTAAATATTAAGAAATAATTAAAATTACCGTAACCGACAATAAGATTTCTGGGAAAATTTTTAATGAATTGGGTTTTATTTTGAAAGATTAATTTTGTGATTTAAAGATACCAAAATATGTCAAAAAAGAATCTAAAAGATTTTAGGACAGTGTTGTTACTTTTTCCAGGATTTAAAATTGTTTTAGAAAATATTTCACAAAGATATTTTTAGCGAAGACTAAATGCAGCATTAAAAATAATTAATGATTTGAAAAGATTTCAACAAATTTTAAACAAAATGTAGATTTTTTTAGATTTCGAAATAAAATGTTGAAGCTTTTTAAGGATTTTGAAAGGTTTTACGATAATACCATTCTTTTCTTAAGATTACAGGGGAAACTTAAATTATTTTTTTTACCTTGACAACATAACTTTAAAAAAATATTTAAAAAGATTTTAGAAACATTTCGAATAATTAACTGAAATTTCGAAAAAGACTGTAGAAGATTTTAAAGCAAAATTTTGCAATTTTGCTTGTCGAAAAATTCGAATGTTTAAGAGATTTCTAGAAGTTTTGAAAACATACAAAAATAATATTGAACTTAAAAAGATATCAACAAATTTAAAACAAAATGTAGATTTTTGAAGATTCTGAAATAAAATTTTGAAGCTTTTTAAGGATTTTTAAAGGTTTTACGATAATGAAATATTTTATTAAGACTTCTGGGAAAACTTTAAATGATTTTTTATTTTACCAAATTTATTTTAGGAGAATATTTAGGAAGATTTCAAAATATTCCAAAATATTTCCAAAATTGTCAAAAAGGAATCTGCAAGATTTTTTGTCAACTTTTTCAATATGGAGAATTTTTTCAAAATTTGCAGAAAAATTCGAATCGTTTTAAAAGATATTTAGAAGTTTTCAACCAATTTTAAATATAATTAAAAATTTCAAAATATTAAAAAAATTTTGTTAACAAAATATAGATTTTTAATACTTTGAGAAGTTTTTCAAACTTGCCAAAAACGAATCCGGAAGATTTCAAAATAATTTTAGGTTTAATTCGTGGCAGTTTAAAATACATGTATTTAGTAATTTTAAATATTTTGAAGAGAACAAAAAAATTTTAAACTGTGAAGGATTTCCGAAAACTTATAATATATTTTTTTATTTTTCCTAAGCGTGAAATATTTCTGAATATCTTTTAAACTGACTCAAATTATTCCTGAAATTTTGAAAAATCCGGTAGAATAAGAAAAAAATGTTTAGAAATTTTCTAGATACTTTTTCGACATATCTAAAATCTTGAAAACTTTTTTTGACTTTTCGCGACAAATCTAGGAAAATTATACTTATATAACCTTAAAGCAAATAAGGAAATTTAAAAAATAATTTGACATTTAATTGTAAATGTTCATTAATATTGGGAAATAATTCTGTTCTTAACATTTAACTACATTTAAGACTTTGAAATATTTCCGAAAATTTATAAAATATTTGTTGATGTTTTAAATGCGTTAAACAATCCTAAATATCTCTTAAATTGCCTCAAACTTGTAAAATACTGTAAAATAAAAAAATCTCAGAAATTTTCTAGATATTTCTTCGACATATCTGAAATCTTCAAAAATCATTTGAATGTTATCGAGAAACCTAGAAATAACTTATTTACATAAACTTTAAGCGAATAAACCCGGAAACTTAAAAATAAACAGTTATGAGAAATGTTTGTTTTGTATTAATTTTTTTTTTCTCTTCAAATTATAATTTGCCTAAAATTTCTGTTCTTTCTTGATTGAAATTTTTTGATTTGCTGGAAAATTTCACCATTTTGTCAAACTGGAATAGCTACATTTTTAATTTTACAAACATTATTTTTGAACCTAAAAAAAAACCAAAATTTTCAACCAAAAAGATGAATTTTCAACTTGAATGATGAATTTTCATCAACAACAAAAATGAACCAAATAGTTCGATTTTCAAATAGAAAAGATTAACTTTCAACCAAAAGCAGTTGTATTTTCGGCCAAATGTTGACATTTTTAACAGCAACAAAACAATTGTTAGCCAAACTGTTGCACTTACAGCCAAATAGTTGAACTGTGAAGCCAAAAAGGCGAATTTAAAAAAAAACAGTTGAATTTTCAAATCGAAAAGTTGAATTTTTAATAAAAAGATGAATGCTCAACAAAACACATAATAGTTGATATTCCAAGCCAAAAAACAAATTTTTAACCAAATAGTTGAATTTTCAACTCAGAAGGATGAATTCTCAACAAAAAATGTAACAGATGATACTTCAACCAGAAAATAAGAAATTTCTACCAAAAGAGATTAATTAAAATACCAAAAAGACGAATTTTCAACTAAGAAGATTAATTTTCCACTAAATAAGACAAATTTTGAACATAATAATTGAATTTTTAAACAAATACATAGTTGAATTTCCAACTAGAGAATAAATCTTCATCTAAAGAAGATTAATTTTTAACCAAGTAGTTGCATTTTCATCCAAAAAAGATTCAATTTCTACTCAAATGAATTTTCAAACCAACAAGACGCAAAACTTCATTATAAAAATTCTCTCATTTTTCCCTGACAATTTTTCGATTATTCCTGACCATTAATTTTCAAATACATACCTGAATCCTAATCTTGCGACATTTTTAACATACAATCTTTCATACACGGAATAAAACAATTTCAAATTAAAATTAAAAAATGTATAAGTTATTATCCATGACATGGGAAGATTTTAATTTAAAATCAGAAGCAGTTGAATTGAACCAAAAAAGTCGAAATTTCAACAAGGTATTTGAATCCTCAACAAAGAAGGATTTCTCAGTCAATAAAGAATAAAATGCATATAAAATGTAGAACTTGTAAGTCAAAAAAGATGAATTTTCAATCAAGAAGCATAATTTTCTAGTATGAAAAACGTCTTTTCAACAAAATATAACCAAAAAGTGCCATTTTGAAGCTAAGAAGCTGAGCTTTCTACGAATCAGTTGAATTTTCAATCAAATAATTTAATTTTCAACAGAAAAAAAATAAATTTTCAACAAAAAGATTAATGTTATACTCAAAAAGACGAATTCTTAACAAAATAAGTACATTTTTAACCAAATAGTTGAATTTTCAACCAAAAAGATTAATTTCCTTAATACAGAGAAGAAATCCCAACAAACTACAGAAATTTAGAACCAAACAGTTACATTTCTTAACTAAAAAGTCAATTCTTAACCACCACAAATGGAATAGTTCAATTTACACTTGAAAAAATTAATTTTAAATAAAGAAAAGGAATTGTATACAAAACAATTAAATTTTCTACCATATAAATAGTCGAATTTTTTACCTGATTGTTCAATTTCCAAGACAAAAAGAAAAATTTTCTATACAAAACAGTCTAATTTCCCACCCTAAAATACGAAATTTCAACAAAAAAGTTAATTTTCAACGAAATAGTTCAATTTTCTGTTAAAGTAATTTTGTACCCCCAAAAAAGGGAACTTCGACAAAATAGTTCAACTTTCAACCAAAGAGATAAAATTTCTACTAAAATTATGAATTTGAAAAAAATGATTCTTTAAGAAAGTAGTTCAACTTTCAACGAAGGAGTTGAATTGTAAACCTAAAAAGATGAATTTTCAATAAAAAATATAATAGTTGATATTTCAATAAAAAAATATTTTTATTTTAAATAAAACATATTTAATATAATTTAATCAAAAAAGACACATTTTAGCACAATAGTTGAATCCTCAACAAAAACAAATTCATTTTTAACCAAACACTTGCATTTTTAAGCAAAAACTTTGATTTACTGACGAAAAAAGACGAATTTTCAACCAAATGTTTGAATTTGTAGTCTAAAAAAAGATAAATTTTCAGCCAAAAATGGAATAAATACATTTTTATAGAAAAACAATCATTTTCAATTTAGAAAAGCGAATTTTTTATAAAACAGTTGAATTTTCTACCAACTTGTTGAATTATCAAGCCAAAAGTATGAACTTTCCACAAAAAATTCAAATTTCTACCCGGAGATATGAATTTTCAACTAAAAAAGTTGAATTTTCGACCAATTAGTTAAAATTTCTACCAAATCTTTGTGAAACCTTTCTGGTATCTTTGGAAATTTTTTCAAAATATTTGAAATATATGGTAATATTTGTGAAATATTAAAATCATTGAAGTGTTTGTGGAATCTTTTAAATCTATCCGAAATCTTTATGAAATATTTTAAATCTATACGAAATCTTAAAAATCTTTGTGAAATCTTTGTGCGATCTTTGATATATATCTGAAATCTTTGAGATCTTTCGAAAATCTTTTTAATCTATCCAAAAGCTTTGCGAAATATTTGTGAAATTTTTTTAAACTTATTTAAAATATTTTACAAATATTTGATAATATTTGTGAAATTATTGAAATCTTTGGGAAATCATTGAAATCCTTGGGAAATAATTTAAATCTTTGTGTACTCTTTGAAATTTATCTGAAATTTTGGTGAAATAACTGAAACCTTTGTGAAATCTTTTAAATCTATCCGAAATCTTTGCGAAATAATTGAAGTATTTGTGAAATATTTTTAATCTATCTGAAATCTTTATGAAATATTGGAAATCCTTGTTGAATCCTTTAAATATCTAGTAATATTTGTGAAATTATTGAAATCTTT
Source organism: Andricus quercusramuli (assembly GCA_932178445.1). NCBI lineage: Eukaryota > Metazoa > Arthropoda > Insecta > Hymenoptera > Cynipidae > Andricus > Andricus quercusramuli. The sequence goes on along the minus strand of CAKNXH010061947.1, from coordinate 27,489 downwards.
GTGCACTCTTTGAAATTTATCTACAATTTTTGTGAAATAATTGAAATCTTTGTGAAATCTTTCTGGTATCTTTGGAAATCTTTTCAAAATATTTGAAATATTTGGTAATATTTGTGAAATATTGAAGTCATCTATCCGAATATTGAATCTATCCGAAATCTTAAAAATCTTTATGAAATCTTTGTGCGATCTTTGATATATATCTGAAATCTTTGAAATCTTTCGGAAATCTTTTTAATCTATCCAAAAGCTTTGTGAAATATTTGTGAAATTTTTTAAAACTTTGGGAAATCATTGAAATCTTTGTGCACTCTTGGAAATCTATTTGAAATCTTTGTGAAATCTTTGCGAAATATTAAAAATATTTTACAAATATTTGATAATATTCGTGAAATTATTGAAATCTATAGGAAATCATTGAAGTCTTTGTGAAATCTGTTAAATCTATCTGTAATCTTTGCTAAATATTTAAAATCTTTGGGAAATCATTGAAATCCTTGGGAAATAATTTAAATCTTTGTGTACTCTTTGAAATTTATCTGAAATTTTGGTGAAATAACTGAAGCCTTTGTGAAATCTTTTAAATCTATCCGAAATCTTTACGAAATATTTGAAATTCTCAGAAAATCATTGAAATCTTTGTGAAATCTTTCTCTATCATTGAAAATCTTTTCAAAATATTTAGTAATATATTTGAAATTATTGACATCATTGAAGCCTTTTTGGAATCTTTTCAATCTATCCGAAATCTTTAAAATCTTGATGAAATCTTTGGGAAACCACTGTACAATCTTTGATATCTATCTGAAAACTTTGCGAAATATTTGAACTCTTTGGGAAATCATTAAAATCGTTGTAAAATCTGTCTGAAATCTTTGCAAAATATTTCAAATATTTTCTAAATATCTGATAATATTTTTGAAATTATTGAAATCTTTGTGAAAACTTAGGAAAATAATTTAAATCTTTGTGCACTCTTGGAAATCTTTGTGAAATCTTGGGAAATCTTTGCAAAATATTTGAAATATTTGATATTTGTGAAATAATTGGAATCTTTGGCAAATTATTGAAGTCTGTAAAATCTTTTTAACCTATCCGAAATCTTAGCGAAACCTTTGAAATCTCTGGAAAATCTTTGCGAAATATTTCAAATACTTTTGAAATATTTGGTGATATTTGAGAAATCGATGGAGTCTTTGAAAAATCATTAGAGTCTTTGTGAAATCTTATAAATCTATCCGAAATCTTTGCGAAATATTTGAAATCTTTGGTGAATTGTTCAAATCTTGGTGAAATCTTTGGAAATCTTAGCGAAATATTTGAGAAATTTGTGGAATCTGTGAAATAATTGAAGTATTTGTGAAATCTTTTAAATCAATCCAAAATCTTTGCGAAATATTCGAAATCTTTGGAAAATTGTTCAAATCTATGTGAAATTATTAAAACCTTTGTACAATCTTCGGCAATATGAATTTTATACCTGTATTTATTATTTACAATTCATTGTTTATTTATTATATTATCTAATGAACTTTTTTGTTGATATTTTCATTTGACACATCGGAAATTTCCAAAAATCTTTTTGAATTTTCTCAAGAATTTCAGGAAAATTATATTTATATAACCTTCAAACAAAATAAACCAAAAAAAAATTTATCCGAAAATTTTATTTGGTATTAAAAATTATTTTACCCTCAAGCCGAAAAATTACACGCACGCGTAGCGTACGATTTTTATTATGCTAGTGTCATAAAAAAAGGTGACAGCATTTTGAATGACGTGTATTTACATATCGATCATAAAATATGACCTTGAACTTAAATTGGAAGTACGATATGTTAGTGATTGCACATAAAATCTTATCACACTATTCTTATTTTACCTGGCGAATTAATAATCAACGGCAAAATACAAAACAACTTTCCATCCAATCAGCAAACTCTTTTTTCTGCTATTTTTAATTCCAAAAGCCCACAATTTAAAAACCGAGGTCATTGAAATCGAGTCTTCTGCTCCTCATAAAAAATACAAACAATCGAAATTCCTTTAAAAAATGCTCACTCGTTGGATAATTGAAACTGACTGATCAACACACTTTGAAACTATAAAAAAAGGAACAACAATCGATGCTTTTGCTACAAAAAAAATGTGTCAATTGAAGAAAAAGAAATAGAAAAATAGCTACGATATCAACATGATTGTGACGTATGCAAAGGCAAACGTCATTTTTTATCGCACCAATTTCACAAGAGCAGATCCACATAATTATAGTGTTCTATTCCTAAATATAGGTGCGTGACCTAATTGCGAAATAATGTGTCACGGATGATACCTCCGCCTATAGATATTATACACGATATAAGTAGAAATTTTGACCTGCTCCAGAACTTGTCTTATATTTATTATGATAGCGACGGCACTTACCTTTCAATAAAATCACTAAAATAACGACAAAAATCGTGTTGTATCACTTTTTCGGCACTGTTAAGTTCGTCACTTTACGATTCAAAACAAATTTGTAGAAAATAACTGACGGCCGAGCTGATTTAGCTTTTGGCTATAGCAATGTAGTAAATAGAAATAGACAAAATACAGTGGATTTTTCCAAGTTTTCAGTAAACATTGGCAGGTGGCGCTACGGTATGTAAAGTCTTCGAGTATGCGCATTAGAGATGGAAAACTTTCAAGAATTTTCTCGGGAAATATTTTTGGAAAATATATTTCAAGCATTTTTAACTAAGATGTTGAATTTTGAAGCCAAATAAAATACATCTACAAAAAACAGTTAACCCGCGAAAATATAATTTTTCAACAAAAAATTAATTTTCTAGAAAACAGTTAAATTTTCATAAAAGTAGTTTATTTTTTAACTAATTAGTTGAATTTTCAACAAAAAATATGAATTTCCAACAAGAAAATTAATTTTCAACCAAAAAGTTAAATTTTCATAGAAAAATTTGAAACCAAAATAGTTGAATTTTCATCTAAAAATATGAACTTTTCATCAAAAATATCAATGTCTAACAAAAAAGTTCATTTCCAAACCAAATTTAACCAAATATAGTTGAATTCTTAACTAAATATATAAACTTTGAATGAAAAATATTAATTTATAACAAAAAATCTTAATTATCAAGCCAAAAAGACAAATTTTCTAGAAAATTTTCAACCAAGTTGTTGAATTTCGAAGCCAAAAGGACGAATTATCTACAATAGATTTCAATAATTTTCAATCCTAAAATATGATTTTTTAACAAGAAATTAATTTTCTACGAAATAGTTAAATTTGTATGACAAAAGTTTAATTTTTAACCAAATAGTTGAATTTTGAACCAAAAATATGAATTTTCAACCAAAAAGTGAATTTTCAACAAAATTATTGAATTTTCAACAAATTGATGAACTTTGAACCCAAAAAGACTAATTATCTGCAAAAACGATGAATTTTCAACCTAAAAATATGATTTTTCAACAAAAAAGTTAATTTTCTACCTAATAAATTTTCATACAAAAAGTTTCATTTTTAACCAACCAGTTGAATTTTTAAACCAAAAATATGAATTTTCATGCTAAAAAGACGAATTTTTAACAAAATACATCAACTTTTAACATAATTGTAGAATTTCAAAGACGAAAAGGTGAAATATAAAAAAACAGTTGAATTTTCAACCCGAAAAAATGATTTGAAAAGTTAATTTTTAATCCAAAATAAACAAAAATTTCAGACAAATTATAATTTGAAAAAAAAAGAATATAAAACAAAATAAAAATTTCGAATACAATTTTTTTTTAATTTTCTCTATTTGCTTCAAGGTCATATAAATCGAATTTTCTAGGTTCCTCGAAAAAACTCAAACAGAGTTTTGAAGATTTCAGATACGTCGAAAAAGTATTTAGAAAATTTCTAAGACATTTTTTTATTTCGTAAGATTTTACTAAATTTTAGGAAAAAATGGGGTTCCAAAGATATTTAGGTCTTTTCGAAGTTTAAAAAAATGTAACAATAGTTTATAAATTTTTCAAAGATCAAAATATTTTTAATATATTCAAAACTTTTAATCTTCTTTGATAGCTCTCAAAATGACCCGAATTATTCCTTAAATGAATTTACAAAAAAAATCACTTTAAATATTCCTAGGAATCTTAAAAATAATTCTTCATTATCATAAAACTTTGCACAATTTTGAAAAAACTTCAAAACTGTATTTCGAAATTTTCAAAAATCTACATTTCATTTAAAATTTTTGAAACATTTTCAAATTTCAAATTATCTAATTTTTTTTAAACTTCTAAATATATTTTGAAATGATTCGAATTATTCCTGAAACTTCGAAAAAATTCTGAAAATCCTCCAGATTCTTTTTTACAATTATTTGGAATGTTTAAAAATCTTTTTAAATATAAAATGAAAATAAATGTTGTAAAATAAAAAATTATTTGAAAATTTGCCACAAATCTTAATACAATTTTTGTATCCTCTTGGAAGCTTTTAAAATTCTTAAAAAGCTTCTAAGTTTTTTGTTCCAAATCTTCAAAAATCTAAATTTAGAATTTTTATTTGAAATCATTCTAAGTTTAAAATTATTTTTGTACCTTTCCAAAGCTTTGGAAATCTTATTTAATGCTCCAAATATTGTTAAATATTCTCATAAAATTAATTTTTCAAGGTGAAGAATCACTTTTAATATATTTTTAATATTTTCTTAAAAATAACTTATCAAAATAGAACAAAAATTTTGAATGTTCCATAAAATCTTAAGAAACAATTTAAAAAATTGTATTTCAAAATCTTGAAAAATCGATGATGTTTAAAATGACTTGAAATCATTTCAAATTTCAAATCATTTTTTAATTTCTTCACAACTTCTAAAACCCTAAAATATATTTTTAAATAATTCAAATTTTTTTCAATATTTTTTAAAATCCTGCAAAAATAAAAGAATTGTTTAAAAATTTTCCAATTTTTTTTTCGACATATTTTAACATCTTCATACCTTAAAATTAATGTTTTAAAATAAAACCGAGAATCAAATCTAAATCATTTTTAATTTTCCCAGAAATTTTATTATCAGCACCGCTAATTTTTTAGTTACCTACCTTCTTAAATTAAGATTGTAAGTTTTTGTCCATAATTTTATTTTTCTCATCAAAATATTAAGAACAGATTTACTTATAAATATTTAGAAACATTCACATAAAAAAATTGTGTACATCAAAAATGTTTAGAATTTAAAAATATTACCTACTAGTTAAAATAACTATTTAGTATAGATTAAGAATTTAGAAGTCCCGCCAAATTAATACTACCGGTGATTTTCATGATAAAGTAGGTCTCTGTTTTGAGGTTATGTTTTTCTCGTTTTTCCGTCTTTTCTATGTGTTCTGCAGGTTGTATATCATTTAAATATTTTTTTTAAGTCCCCGAAAGGTATTGCAATAATTTCAAAATCATAAATACTTAACTGAAATGTTCTCTATTTATCGACCAAACTCACCAGAGTCCCAGCGTGAGAGATGCTCAGAGACAAATCTTTCAGCGATGCATCTATGCATCTATGCTTGTTTATAAATCATGGTTGGGGGTTGGGGACAGTTTTGAGAAAAATGGGATTGGAGGAAGCTGCATAAACAATCGCTGTCAGTACCTTGTTTACTAATTTACTCTCATTTCTTCAAGTGTCCAATTATTTTCCCCAAGTATCTAAGTTGCCCTAAATTTACGAGTCGAGCCGAGTGACTTTATTCTAAATGGTAGGTATATAAGTGATCAAAAGTGCATCCTGCATCTCTCCTCTGCTTTTTTTTTGCATGAATCTGTAAGTGTAAGCCTGTAAGCCATTGCCCCGTCGAAGCAAATCACGTATTTTCTATACTTGCTCCGAAATTAAATATCAAAACTAAACAACAAATGAAGTTTTCTTAACATTTTTTTATTAATTGATCGAGTGCTTTTTTAACAAAACTATAGTCTGAAGGAGACGTTGCTTGTAGCGCAATTTTTCTCAAATTCTGGGGATCGTCATGACCAGATAAGTGGTGAATTTTTAAAATGGTATTGAATCGAAATGATAAAAGAAAAAGAAAAGAAGGAGATCTCGTGGACCTCATGGATCACGTCTCAGAATCACCGAAAAGGTAAGCTAATTGTTATTAATTGTCTTCGTTTTTAACAACAAACTTGACAGCTTTTACTCTCCGAGATTACAAACTTAGGAATTCATCAGAATTCCGTTTTCGAGAATTAATTATTGTCTTGGCTAATCTTGAGAATTATTTACGTTTCTTATCAGCGACTCGGCTTTATTGATTTTGTTGAGCAACTATATGTTCTTCCAATTAGACTGCTATTTAATCTGTATTAATTTTTCAGTTATATCGTTAAGATTTAGCTAGAGAGTACTTTATTGAAATTATTTTTTCAGGACGAAAGTGCACGCTCAAAGAAAATTCGCACAAGGAGCACCAACAAATTATAGTCCGGCGAGTACACCTGTTAAGGAAAAAGAAAAACCTAAGCCACCTGTTATCACTGAATTGATAACTCATAAGCGTCCAAACACTGAAGATTTCCTCACATTCCTTTGTTTTAGAGGTGAACATGACAATAATTTTACTTCTAAAATCGAGGTTATTAAAAAAAAAAAAACGCGCTACGCGTGGATATTACACGTTTCTTATTTTGATTGGCTAAGTATCAAATTAAAACATATGCTTTAATTTAAAATGATATAAAATATAATAATTAATAATTATAAATTGAAACAAAATTAAAACAGCTACATCGGCTTCTAGTAATGTGTAACTTTTATTTTGAATATCTTTTTGAAATAGGTCTTTCTTGCAAAAGTTCCTTCAATTTTTAATGTCCATCATTGTAAATAATGTAGTTTTTAAAGTTTTTAAACATCTTTTTCCATTTTTAACAATCACTATTGAAAAATCTTCAATTTTATAGATGTAGTTATAAATAAAAATTTCTACATTTGGATTACTTTGAAGATCAAAAGTCAAGTTTTCAATTCTAAATCTTCCAAATTAAAGAAATTTCCAATGGAAATCATGAAAATAACAGAATTTTTGATTATAAAAATCGAAAACGTATGCTTCAATTTAAAGCACGATGAAATGTCATTAATAATCATAAATTAAAAAAAATAAAATAAAACAGCTACATCGGCTTTCAGTAATCTGTAACTTTTATTTTGAACAAATTTTTGAAATAGGTCTATCTTGTAGAAGTTCCTTCAATTTTGAATGTTTATAATTGAAAATGATGTAGTTTTAAATGTTTTTTTTTTCTCTTTCCATTTTTAATTGTAAATTTTTAAAAATTGAAAACTCTTCAATTTTAAATACGTCGAAATTAAAATTCTTACATATATGGATAATTTTGAAGAGGAAAAATCAAGTTTTCAATTCTAAATCTTCCAAATTGAAGAAATTTGGAATGTAAATCATAAACATTTTAAATTGTAAATTCTGAAAATTAAAAACTATTCAATTTTTAAGATTTACAATTAAAATTTTAAAGATGTGTAAATAGAAATTTCTAAATTTGTATTACTTTGACGATCAAAGATGTAGTTTTCAAAAAAAAAAACTTCAATTCTCATTCATTCAAGTTGAAGAAATTTGGAATGTAAAGCATAAACATTTTAAATTGTAAATTCTCAAAATTAAAAACTATTTAATTTTCAAGGTTTACAATTCAAATTTTAAAGTTGCATAAATAAAAATTTCTAAATTTGGATTACTTTGAAGATCAGAAGTCAAGTTTTCAATTCTAAATCTTGCAAATAGAAGAAATTTCCAATGCAAATCATGAAAATAACAGAATTTATTATCATGAAAATCGAAAGCATGCTTCAATTTAAAATGCTATAAAATGTAATAATCATAAATTGAAAAAAAAGAATTAAAACAGCTACATCGGCTTTCAGTATAAACATTTTAAATTGTAAATTCTCAAAATAAAAAACTATTCAATTTTTAAGATTTACAATTCAAATTTTAAAGATGTATAAATAACAATTTCTAAATTGGGATTGCTTTGAAGATAAAAAATCAAGTTTTCAATTCTAAATCTTCTAAATTGAAGAAATTTCCAATGGAAATCATGCAAATAACAGATTTTTTAATTGTGAAAATCGAAAACATATGCTTCAATTCAAAGCATAGTAAAATATCATTAATAATCATAAATTTAAAATAATAAAATAAAACATCTACACAGGCTTTCGGTAATCTGTAACTTTTATTTTGAACATATTTTTGAAATAGGTATTTCTTGCAGAAGTTCCTTCAATTTTTAATGTCTATCATTGAAAATGATTTAGTTTTAAATGTTTAAAAAAATCATTTTCCATTTTGAACATTTACAATTTAAAAATCTTTAATTTTAGAGATGTAGGTATAAATAAAAATGCCTAAATTTGGATTACTTTGAGAATCAAAAGTCAACTTTTCAATTCTAAATCTTTCAAATTGACGAAATTTCCAATGGAAATTTAAAAAAATGCTGAATTTTCAAGTGTAAATTTTCACTATTAAAAACTCTTCAATTTTAAATATGTCGAAATTAAAATTCTTGCATATGGATGATTTTGAAGATGAAAAATCAAGTTTTCAATTCTAAATCTTCCAAATTAAAGAACTTTGAAATGTAAAGCACAACAATTTTAAATTGTAAATTCTCAAAATTAAAAACTATTCAATTTTTAAGATTAACAATTCAAATTTTAAAGATGTATAAATACATAAATCTAAATTTGGATTACTTTGAAGATCAAAAGTCAAATTTTCAATTCTAAATCTTCCAAATTGAAAAAAATTTCCGAATGAAATCATCAAAATAACAGAATTTTCAATTGTAAAAATCGAAAACATATGCTTCAATTTAAAGCTCTATGAAATATTATTAATAATCATATATCAAAATAAAATTGATTCAGTTACATCGGCTTTCAGTAATGTGTAACTTTTATTTTGAACATCTTTTTGAAATAGGTTTTTTTTTTTGCAGAAGTTCCTTCAATTTTTAATGTCTGTCATTGAAAATGATGAAGTTTTAAATGTTTTTTTTATCTCTTTCCATTTTTAATTGTTAATTTAAAAAATTAAAAACTCTTCAATTTTAATTACGTCGAAATTAAAACTCTTACATATGAATAATTTTTAAGAGGAAAAGTCAAGTTTCCAACTCTAAATCTTCCAAATTGAAGAAATGTGGAATGTAAAACATAAACATTTTAAATTGTAAATTCTCAAAATTAAAAACTATTCAATTTTTAAGATTTACAATTAAAATTTTGAAGATGTATAAATAAAAATGTCTAAATTTGGATTACTTTGAAGATCAGAAGTCAAGTTTTCAATTCTAAATCTTCCAAATTGAAAAAAATTCTGAATAAAATCATCAAAATCACAGAATATTTAATTGTAAAACTCAAAACTTGCAACATTTCAAATGGTCAATTGTTAAAATTAAAAACTATTCCATTTTTAAGATTGACAGTTTAAACTTTTAGAATGTTAAAGAGGTACAATTAAAAACTGTGCAATTTTAAAGATATAAAAATAAAAGTCCTTAAATTTGGATGATTTTGAAGATCAAAAGTCAAGTTTTTAATGCTAAATCTTCAAAATTGAAGAAATTTCTCATGTCGAGTATCAAAATTACAGAATTGTTAATTGTTAAACTTAAATATTGCAACATTTTAAGATGTCAATTGTCGAAATTAAAAATCCTTCCATTTGACAGATTTATGATGCAAAGTTGTACAATTTTAAAGAGTTATAATTGAAAACTCTTTAATTGTAGAGATGTAAAAATCAAAATTGCTACATTTGCATACGTTTAGAAATAAAAAGTTAATATTTAAATTCTAAATCTTTCAAATTGAAAAATTTCGAATGTAAATCATAAAAATGCAGAATTTTTTATTGCAAATTTTTAAACTTGAAAACTCTTTAATTTTAAAGATGTGTAAATAAAAATTCTTAAATATGGATGATTTTGAAGATGGAAAGTCAAGTTTTCTATTTTAAATCTTTCGAATTGAAGAAATTCGGAATGTAAAGCATAATTATAAATTTCATAATTTTTTACGGTAAAACTTAAAATTTGCATAATCTTTCATTGTAATTTTTCAAAATTAAAAACTTTAATTTTAAAGATGTCTAAATACAATTTTTTTTAAATGAATGAAATTGAAGATCAAAAGTCATGTTTTCAATTCTAAATCTTTCAAATTGAAGAAATGTCGCATGCAAATTATTGTTATTACAGGATTTTTTCATTTTAAAACTTAAAATTTGTTGAACTTTTCAATGGAAAATTTTCAAATTAAAAACTCTTCAATTTCAAAGATTTACAACAAAAATGCTCAAATTCGGACGAGTTTGATGATCAAAAGTCAAGTTTTCAGTTCTAAATCATCCAAATTGAAGAAATTGCGAATGTAAACCATTAAATTACAGAACTTCTAATTTATTGTAAAACTTAAAACTTGCAACATTTTAGATGGAAAATTGTCAACATTAAAAACTCTTCCATTTAAAAGATTTATAATTCAAATTTCAACAATTTCAAAGAGTTAGAATTAAAAACTCTTCAATTTTTAAGATTTATAATTCAAACTTCTACAATCTCAAAGAGTTAGAAATAAAAACTCTTCGATTGTAGAGATGTAAAAGGCAATATTCTTAAATTGGGATGATTTTAAAAAGCAAATGTCATGTTTTCAATTCTAGATCTTCCAATTATGAATTCTTACACTTGGATAATTTTGAATTTATATTTATACATCTCTAAAATTGAAGATATTTTAATTTAAGTGTTCAAAATGGAACTACGTAAAAAACACATTCAAAAGTATATCATTTTTAATTCTACACATTAAAAATTGAAGGAACTTCAATTGCAAATCTTTCAAATTGAAGAGTTTTTAATTTGCATAATTTTCAATTAAGAACTCTATCTTTGGTGACGTCAACTCGATTTTCTTTTCAATTTGGAAGATTTAGAATTTAAAATTCGACTTTTGATTTCTCAAATCATCAAAATTTAAGAATTTGGAATTTCACATCTCTGAAATTCAAAAGTTTTCAATTGCAACTCTTTGAAATTGCATAACTTCGAATTATAAATATTTAAAATTGGAGAGCTTTTAGTTTTTACAATTTTCAATTCAATAGGTTGCAAGCTTTGAGTTTTAAAATTAAAAATTCTGTAATTTTAATGCTTTACATTCGAAATTTCTTAAATTTGGAAAATTTAGAATTGAAAACTTGACTTTAGATCTTCAACATCATCCAAATTTAAGAATTTGTATTTAGACATCCTTAAAATTGAAGAGTTTTTAATTTTAACAGTTTAAAGTGAAAGTTTTGAGTTTCACAATTAAAAATTCTGTGATTGTGATGCTTTACTTCCGACATTTTTTCTATTTGGATGATTTAGAATTTAAAACTTGGCTGTCGATTTCTAAAACCAACAATGAATTTAGAAATTTGGATTTTTACGTCTTTAAAATGAAGGAGTTTTCTGTAATTGTATTGTACTGTAATTGTATTCCTTTAAAATTTTATAACTAATTTTAAATCTTTAAAATTCTAGAATTTGAAATTGCAAATCGTTAAAATTGAAGAATTTTCAATTTTGAATCTTCAAAATTGAACTATTCAAAAGACAAAAATGTTGCAAATTACATATATTTAAAATATAAATCTCGAAAATTGAATAATTTTTAATTCTATATTTTCAAAATTCGAGTTTTCAATTGTAACTCTTCAAAATTGCAGAACTATCAATTGTAAACTTTTAAAATTAAAGGTTTTTTAATTTTGATTGAGTTGAGAAATGAACAGTCAAGGTTTAAAGTCTAATTTTGCAAATTGAAGAAATTTCTAATAGAAATCATCAAAAATATAGAAATCTTAATTGGAAAACTTAAAACTTGCAAAATTTTAAATGGTAAATTGTTAAAATTAAAACTTGCAACATTTTAAATACTCACAATTCAAAGCTCTGCCATTTCAAAGAGTTACAATTTAAAACCCTTCAATTGTAGAGATGTAAAAATAAAAATTCTTAAATTTGGATGGTTTTTAAAAATCAAAATTCAAGTTTTCAATCATAAATCTCCCAAACTGTAGAAATTTCGAATGTACATCACTGTTTTAAGTGATTGCCCCGTTATTATTTAATCCTGAAGATAAAACTAAAAAGTGCCATTTTCTTTCTAGGAACTTCAGTACTCCCGCCGAGTTTGAATTTCTTCAACATCAGTACAAAGAAAGAAAAAACAGAGACAAAATCGACGAAAGCTTCCAGGCCTACTCCTTCCAGCTCGAAAGCCACGCCTTCCGATTCCTCGAAATCCAATTTGCCTCAAAAGGCAACTAAGTCAAAAAGCAATGCCCCTCTTAAGAAAGAATTTCCCAAGGGAATTCAAAAAACGATTAAATTCAAGGCGAAGACCTCAACAGCTCAAGCGTTAAAGAAGAAATATCTGGAGCAGCGGCTTGCCAAGCAACGAATTAAAAACAACGTCAAGGCTGCCTACGTTATAAGAACTCGATCGTCCACAGACCAAAATGTAGGCAAACCTCAGACTAAGCTAGCTGCGAGAAATTTAGTACCAAAATCAGAATGTAAACGACGCGGTTTACGAAGCGGTGGTCTCGTCGAAAAAATTGTTGCACCTAAAATTGCTTCAAAACTAAAGCGATCTCCGATGAAACCCAAGAAGAGAGTTCTTGCCAAGAGCAAAAGTAACTCTTCTAATTCGGAATTTTCCGATGATGAGGAGCTGAAATCTTCCCATGGGAAAAAAGTAACGAAATCTCTACCCAAGAAGGTTTGCACGAGGAATAAGTCGGATCTGAGAAGAGTGACGAGATCTTCCGTAGATACGAAAACCCCTCAAAATCTTTCGAGAAGACCGACGAGGAAGACGAAAGAAGCCGCGGCTGTTTATATGGAAATCTTGGGTCGGAAACTAGTCAGTCCTGAGTTGGAAAACGATGAGGATAATATTTCCCTTGATAGCTTTCCAGAATTGCCAAACGCTCGCAGGTCTTTGAAGGAGGAGATCGAGATTAAGGCGAAAGTGAAACAGAATGCAAAGTTTATTGCCAAAGAGAAGGAGAGTAAAGGAAGTCCTGTGACTAGTAAAAAGGTCGAGAAGATCGAGAAGGTTCGGGCTGTGAAAACGGTTTTAAAGAGCAAGAGGGTTGTGAAGATTCACAAGTATTGTGAACTCGAGTCTGAAGAGGAGTCAGAGAGTTCGACCGATAGTGAGAAAAGTAGCGAAGCTAGGCCGATGACGAGGAGGAGTTTGAATAAGGTGAGTAAACCTGCAAATAGAGGTTTGAGATCTTCTTCGAGGAATATTCCAGTGAAGGTGGAAGTTCAGAGTTCAGAGGTGAAGAAGGAAGTCAGGAAAGAGAAGGAGAAGCTTTTGGTCAAGAGGAAACGAGAGGTGTTTGAGAAAAAGAAAGAAGAGGGAAAGGAGGACAGTGAAAATGATGAGGAAACGAATGAGGAAAGAGTTAAGGAAGAGAGCAAAAAAGATGAAGGTGTTCAGGGAGATAGTAAAAAGGAGGATTTGAAAAGTGATAGCAAAAAGGAAGAAACTACAAAGACTGATATTAAAAAGGAAGAACCCGTGAAGGGAGAGAGTAAAAAGGATGATACTAAAATAGTTGATACTAAAAAAGATGATACTAAAAAGGATGATACTAAAAAGGAGGAAATTAAAAAGATGAAAAAAGAAGAAACTAAGAAAGAAGAAGTTAAAAAGACAGTTAAGAAAGAAGAATCTAGAAGTGAAAGTAAAAGTGATTCTAAGAGTGAAACTAAGAGTGAAACTAAAACTCTAAATAAGAAAGATACTAAAACCGAAACTCCTAATGTTGTGGAGAATGAAGAATCGGATGAGGAAACACTTGGTTCGCTTCTCATTAAAATGAAAAAGAAGAAAGAAGCTGATTCTCTCAAGAAGACTGAGCAAAACAAGATCAAAGTTCTCAAAGAAGTTAAGGATCAAAAAGTATCCGACGATGAAGAAGCGTTTAGAGGTTTTACAAAAAAGGCAATTTCGAGTGTTTTGGATTCGTGCCAGTCTCACGTGAATGCGAATCTTCTAATTTCCGAAGAAGAAATAAAATCTCCAGTTGAAGCATCATCCCCTGAACGACTGGAATCACCTCCTGAGGTAAAGGATGATACTCTAATTATAGAGCAACCTCCAGTTATTCCCGTTGTCAAACCTGCTTCTGAAATTAAAATCTTGACTCCGAAAGCTGGATCTTCGCAAGAGGATAAAACCCCTGTTCAGAAATCTGAGACCGAGGTGAATATAATCGACATGCCATCGTCTGCGAGTCTTGGAAGAAAGGAGAGAGTAAATATGTCGACTGAGCAGATAGAAAAGTGGCTGTGTGAGAGTTCACTTGCTAAAGAGGAGAGCAAAGTTGAAATGGAAAACGTGACTAATTTTCAGTACGAGACTGCTGAGAAACCGAAAGTCTCCACGCATCATTTATCCATTTCTTCGAAGATTCAACATTTAGTGAGGCCAGTGAATGTCACTCTTGCAAAATTGAATGATAAAAAGGGTAAGCTCTCGAATTTGGTAGTTTTAAGTCCACAAATTAGTGCGGTCAGACATCCGAGCACTTTGCTGGTTGTGAAGAATAAACCAGTTGAAGTCGAGCCAAAACCACCACCAATTTTGGTAAGCAAACCTCAACCTCTGAAAGTGAGCAAGGAATCTCCGAACGCAGAAGATAGTGATGCGGTTTCCAAGTCTGACCAAAATTCTCTCGACGGTTCCCCGGATAAGAAGAACCTGGAAAAGAAAATTCTCTCCCAACCGAGGAAATTATTTTTACCAAAGGTAAAAGAGAGGAAGGTCGCAACTCCGAGTGCGAATGCTTTTTCCCCGGAGAATGAAAGTAGTGTTTATGCTTTTGAAAGTGATACGGAAGTCCCGGTAAGCACCCCTTTTAGGAGAAAAAGCAAACCAGCATCGCCTTTGGTAAAAGGTCAAGATGAAAAAAGCAGTAAAGATGAAAAAGGCAGTAAAGATAATCACAGTAAGGACAGCAATGATACTCAGAGTTCTGAATTATCTGGAGGTGAGAATTTCAAAGTCCCTGAAGCGAAGAAAGAGACGGAAACTCAGATGATTTCGACCAAGATGAACACGATTGATTTGAAGAGCTTTACCAATTTGGCTAACATGCAGGTTCTTTCTCTGGACAAGCTGACGACTAATTGGAGCAATGTTAATTGCAGTGCGTCTATTGCTGTCCAGGTGAATTTAGATGAACAAAATCAAGTTCAAAATTCAGAAGTTGACGAAAATGGACAGCAGAAGAGTACTGAAATATCGACGCAAACTGAGGGATCGAATGACAATGAAGACGATAATGATGGCCAGCTATTTTATATTCCTTTGCAAGCGGTCACGAGGAATGGTTCGGTGCCAGGTCATCAGCTGATACAAGGAGTGGCTGTTAAATTGGGAACGGAGGGACCAACTGGACCGAATCAGAGAGTTTTGTTGAAGGCTAAACTTGTGACGAAACCACCTTTGAATGTAGCCAGGGTCCCTCCTGTGGGAACTGTTCAACCAACTGCTAGAGCTCCGCCGATTGCCTCGACTTCTAGTGCAGAACATCCAATGCCGTCTACTTCATCGGCAGTTCCTGTACCCTCGACTTCCGAAATTCGAGGTGTCGTGATTCATAAGGAAGAGAATTTAAATCAGGTCGGAAATATTCAAGCTAGGGAAAGTGCTACGAGTTCAACTGGAGTTGACAAGGTTGAGAAGGTTTTGAAGTCTCCGAAGGCACCCAGGGAGAGGAAGACTTCTATTGATTCCGGAAAACCTACCAAGAGGTGAGTTTGATTTTTGGAATATTAATATTTTGTTTTCTAGTCTATCCTAATTTTTTAATATTAATTAACAAATTTTTAAATATCAACTTCAAACAATTTTTGAAACAATAATTAACAGTTAATCATTTTAAATTGAAAGCAATATTTCCAATGATATTAAAAGGAATTTAACTTGTATAACTTATAAATACGAGCGTTTAAAATTAAATAATTTGAAACTGAACGCGTTTGAAACTGAAATTTTTTAAATCGGAAGCCGTCAAAATAAAAAAAAATGTCACCTAAAATTGGGCAATTTTATTAGAAAAGAGTTGAAATTGTATTTCAGTTTTTAATTTCGAAAATAAGGCCGTTTCAAAACATTAAAAATTGAAAGGAATTGAAGTTGTATTATTTCTCATTAAATGCTTTCAAAAGTAAATATTTTAAAATTGAAAACTTTTGAATTTAAATAATTTTCAATTCGAAGCTATTCAAATTTGACAATTTGAAATTTAAAACTAAATTGAACGTTTTCAAATCAAAGCTACTTAAATTTTAAAACTTTAAATTGTTATTGCATAATAAAATAGATAAATCAATATTAAAATTGATTAGAACATTTTTCTAAGATCAAAGAGTATGTAGTAGTATTCTCAAAAAACGTTCAAAATAAAAAGTATGTAATTTCAAATGGGAAACATTCACAATGAAAAAATTTCTATTATGGAACGTTAAAAATTAATCGAATCCGAACTTCATTTAAAAATTTTAAGAAATGGTCACCAAGAATTGTGATATTAAAACTTTTTTATACTCAAACTCTCTAAAATTTCAATTATTTTAAGTAAATTTAAATTGTTAAAAAATTAACAATCTTGTTAATTATACTTTTCAAAATTCAAATATATCAACTTTCATTGCAAAATTAAAACTTATGAAAGTGAAAAATAAACAATTTAGCGTTCAACATGTAAATTCAGAACTCTAGAATTTGAAACCATTCAAAATTACACCATTCTTAAATTTATAATTTAAAAATGTTTAATTTTCGATAGTTCATTTAGAATTATTATTCATTCATAAAATTCACCAGTCCAATATTGTTCAATTTTAGATGATTAATTTGTTTCAATCCTTGACTAAAGATTGAACAATTTTAAGATGTTACATTGCAAATTAAAAATTAAAAAGAAAAGAATACTAAACAAGATTGGCGTATGATTTCAATGTTTGAAATTCTATAATTTTACGCCTTACAATTGGAAATTGTTTTTTTTTTTTTTAAGTTGAGTTTGCAATATTCAATATTTTTGAACATTTTCAAATAAAAAATAATTCAATTTTCAATACCTGGTTCTGAAATCTTCTAATTTCTAAGGCTTCAAATTGAAAACTGGGGAACTATCAAGTCTTTTAATTTAACACTCTACGAATTCGAAAAATTTTAAAAACTAGACATATTTTTACGGTGAAAATTGAAACCAAAGAATTTGGAATATTTAAATCTAAAATTATTCAATCTAAAACTGACTATTAAAGCTTTCAATATGGAACTTTGAAAGATTTCTTTGTGAAATTGTCCTGATATTTTTAATATTTGAATTTGATACTACAAAATTGTCAAATTTGAAATAGGATACCTTCACAAGTTAAGAAATTTCAAACTAAATAGTTTCGTGTTTAAGCTTTTGAAGCAAAAAACTTCAATTTCAAGTCCTCAAAAATCAAACTGCTTATAAATGGCGCATTCAAAACTATAATTTTAAATTGAAATTATAGAAATTTTAAAGATGCTAAGTATTTTTTAAATAATTTTTTACCGAAAAAAAGTGATTTCCGTCAAAAAAATATCACTGTCATTTTTACCGTTCAGAATTGAAAATTTTTAAATATTATAAACCATTAAAGTTTAATTATTCTAAAACTTGAAAAATTATATGTTTTCTAATTGGAAACTATCAAAATAAATGAATTTAAACTTGAAGCGTTAAAAATTGAACAATTCCAAACTTTGTTTAAAAACTAAAGCATTCTTAAATTAGGATCTTGAAACTAAATCCTTAAAAATAATTATTTTTTTCAATTGAACATCACGCTTTTAAAAATTCAATAATTTTAATTGGAAGTACAAAATTAATAAATTGAAAATCAATGATAAAGAATTTCGTAACATGATAAGTATGTTTTTTTAAATTTCATTTTGATAAGAGAGTTTTTGATGTAACAGTTTAACACACACCTGATTTTTTGGATTATTCTCCTAATCGCCACATCCAATATTTCTGGAAAACCCTTTTTCCAGGATTCTAAAATTAAAAAAGTAAAAATTAAAATCGTGAATTAGCGAAATTGAATATTGTCAAAAAAGTATTACTTACCATTTTTTTTAATGCGAAATTCTTGTTGGGAAATAACAAAAAGATAAAAACAAATAGTATTAGAACAGGTCTAAATTAAATTTATATACATAAAAAAGATTGTACACAAAGTGTAAACAGTGTTCCTGAAATGAGAAAGTGGACAAATATTCAAATAATTCAAAATACTGAACGAATTATGAAAAATATGCAAAAAAAATCAGCATAGTGACGAAGTGGGTAAGATGATATCAAAAACCATTTGTTCGAAAAAAATATATCTATATCTAAAGAAAATTTTAATCAATTGCACCAACTGAATCACTCCACGATTCTCATTCTCACCACCCCGGTGCAAAAAAAAACCTAACCTAGGGATTCGTCCCGGGACTCATCCTGCACCTGAGCTTGGAAGCCACTTTAGGACAAACAATATAAAATCCTGAAATCGTACACCGTTTCAAAAAATATAAGAAAAACTCAGTAACTCAAAAAATGCAAAAAGAGAGAAATTAATTTGAAGCTTTCAAGTAAGACGCAAATACACAAATACACACTCACACTGATTTTGCGCCTTACTCGATTATATAATAAAACGGTGTACGCAAACAATTTTCATGTGGTTAAACCATTAGTAACATCCTATTCTGCATTAGTTTTAGAAATTTGCCCTTGACTGATTTGAATATTTTAATTAAAGTACTCAAATTCTAACTAAGAAATTATATTTTAAAATAAATTTGATGAAGATCAACTAGAAAAGTTTATTTAGACTATATTTCCAATGACGTGAAAATATTTTTGCAAACTAGAGTTAAAGTAAATAATTAATTAAAAATACGTAAGGGATCGTCCATAATCTGTTATCAATTTTAGGGGGGAGGAGGTCGCGCCAAAATATACGTTTGTTTACAGTTGGTAGCTGTTTGGTTAAAAATTTCATTATTTTGTTAAAAAAATTCATCTTTTTTGGTAAAAAATTCAACAAATTGCTTTAAAATTGAACTAGTGTGTTAAAAATTTTTTTGCTTCAAGATTCATCTGTTTCGTCTGAAAATCTAAGTATTCCATTTTTCGAAAATTACTCTTCTTGGTTAAAAATTCATCTTTTGCGTAAAACTCTTTTGTTGAAAATTCATTTTTTTTTAATATTCATCATTTAATTTGAAAAGTCTCCTGTTTGGTTCAAAATTTAAGTTTTTTGTTGTTTTTAAGAATTAATGTTTTAATCTGAAAATGTAAGTATTCCATTTTTTGTTCGAACATTATATTTTTAATTAAAAATTGATCTTTTCTACTTGAAAATACAACAGTTTTACTAAAAATTCATGCATTTCCTAGAAAATTCGTATTTTTTGGTAGAAATTTAATCTTTAATCCTTCTTTGTTGAACATTAATCTATTTCAATTTGAGGATTCGACTATGCGATTGGAAAATTTATATTTTTCGGTTGAAAAATCAACTACAGTTTAAAGATTAACAACTTTAAAAAAAGCTACAATTGATGCATCATTTTAGTTGAAAATTGATCTGTTTTGTAGAAAACTCGTCTGTTTAGCTTAAGAATTAAAAGATTTGTTTAAAAATCCGTCATGTCTGGTTTAATTCGAAAGTTAAAAAATACTTTTTTTCTTTAAATTG
Source organism: Andricus quercusramuli (assembly GCA_932178445.1). Taxonomy (NCBI): domain Eukaryota; kingdom Metazoa; phylum Arthropoda; class Insecta; order Hymenoptera; family Cynipidae; genus Andricus; species Andricus quercusramuli. Next base: position 7,598 of record CAKNXH010061947.1, on the reverse strand, counting down.
ATTTTTTAAACTGAAAATGTTGACTATTCCATTATTGGTTAAAAAAAAAATGTTCTAGTTGAAGTTCAACTATTTGCTTTAAAATTAATATTTTTTGATCTGGTATGAGGATTCAACTATTTCCTTAGAAATTTCTTTCATCTTTCTGGGTTGAAAAAGAAACTTTGTTATTGAAGATTCAACTTTTTGGTTTGAAAGTTCAACTTTCTTCTAAAAAAAACGTCCTTTTGGATTGAAAATTAAACGTTCATGGTAGGAAAGTCATCTTTTTTGGTTGAAAATATATCTTTCTTGGTTGAAAATTCATCCTTTTTGATGAAAATTCATCCTTTTTTGTGAAAATTCAAATATTCGTTTGAAAATTATTCTGCTTTGGTTGAGAATTCAACTATTTTGTTAAAAATTCATATTTTTTGGTTGAAAAATCAACTATTTGGTTTAAAGTTTAAGCACTTTTTAAAATATTTCTACAATTTGATTCATCTTTTTGGTTGAAAATTAATCTGTTTTGTAGAATATCCGTCTGTTTGGCTTCAAAATTAAATTATTTGGTTAAAAAGTCGTCTTTTTTGGATTAATTCAACAGGTTGAAAATACGTTTTGTTTTAAAATTAATTTTTCAAACTAAAAATTTTGAAGATTCCACTTTTGGTTTAAATATTTTTTTTAGTTGAAAATTTAAATATTGGGTTTAAAATTTATTTTTTTTATTGAAACTTCCTCTGTTTGTTTGAAGATTTAACTATTTTGTTTTAAATTTGTCTTTTGGTAGAAAATTCATCATTTATGGTAGAAAAGTCCTTTTTTCCGAGTTGAAAATGAATTTTTTTTTGCTTGAAAGTTCAACTGTTTGGTTAAAAATTAATTTTGTTGTTGAAAATTCTTCTTTGTGTGTGTAAAGATTCATCTATTTCCTTAGAAAATCTTTTTTGTATAAAAATTCATATAAAATTCAAAATCATTCCCCTATTTTCGTGAAAAATCACCCTATTTTCTCGGTTTTGAGAGAATTTTGGGCTACATTACTTTCGGGGGGGGGGGGGGGGGCATACCTGCGTTCTTCAACAGTTCAATTTTAAACCCTAAAAAATGAATTTTCATCAAAGTAGTTAATTTTCAATCAAAAAGTTATATTTTCTGGATATAAAATTCATCCTTTTTGGTTAAAAATTCGTTTCTTGGTTGAAAATGAATTTTTTTGATGAAAATTCATCTGTATTCTAAACATTCGTCTTTTTAGTTTGCAAATGTATCTATTTAGTTTTAAATTTGATTTTTTGTGTTGAAAATTTCTTTCTTTCATTAGAAAATCTTTTTGGTTATAAATCCCATTATTTTGTTGAAAATGCAATACATTTCGACTTTAAATTTCAGAAATTTAAAGCGGCTTGGTATCTACGTCAATTTTATTAAAAAGAATTCATTAATTTTTCATACCCCTGTTTTCGTTGAAAATCACCGTATTTCCCCGGTTTTGAAAGCATTTTGGGCTGTAAAGTCTCAAAATGTTACATGATTAGAATTCTGGTCTTTACATATTAATAGCGAGAGAAAAAAAATTGATCAGGAAAAAATCAGGGGAAAGTCAGGGAATTTTGAAAATTAAGTTTTCTTCTACAATATTCGTCTATTTGGCTTGAAAATTCAATCATTTAGTTAACAAATGAACTATTTTGTTAAAAAATGAATTATTTTGTTGAAAATTCAACTATTTTATGAAGACCATTTTTTTCGTCGAAAATTCAACCGTTTTGTTAAAAATTCGTCTTTCTGAGTAGAAAATTCATATTTTTTTGTTGTTAAAAAATCATCTTTCTTGGTTGAAAATGAACTTTTTTGACGAAAATAGATCAGTCTTTTAAAGATTTATATTTTTGGATTGAAAATATAACTATTTGGTTGAAAATTTGACTTTTCGGGTTAAACATTTATCTCTTTTAGTAAAAAATCTTTTTTTGTTGAAAATTGCACTATTTTGTTGAAAATTTAATATTATTTCGACTTCAAATCTTAGAATTTTAAAGCAGTTTGGTATCTAAATCAATTTTATTTAAAAGAATGTATTAATTTTTTATTCTCCTGTCTTCGTGGAAAATAACCCGATTTTCCCTGTTTTTAAAGCATTTTGGGTTGTGAAGATTCAAAATGTTACAAGATTATAATTCTGGTCTTTAAATATTAATTGTCAGGGGAAATAAAAAATGGATTAGGAAAAAATCAGGGTCAAATCAGGGAATTTTGAAAATGAAGTTTTTTCGCCAGCCTGAAATTTTTCAATTACAAATCTTCAAATTTGAACTATTTAAAGAAAAATTCCAATCTTTATCATTTTAAATCATACACCTTGAAAATTAAAGGACCTTCAATTGCAAATCTTTAAGATAGGCCTATTTCAAAAATATGTTCAAAATAAAAGTTACAGATTAGTGAAAGCCAATTAAAACATAAATAAAAATAAAAATATAAAATTAAATTAAAATGGTAAAAAAGCTGATGTAACTATTTAAATATTTATTTTAAAATGACTATTAATTATCATTAATAGTACTTCAAATTGAAGCATATAGGCTATTTATGCTAGTTCAGAATAAATAAAATGTTAAGCATCCAACTATTTAAAAAATTTGATTAAGGATTGAATAATTTAATATTAGAAAAACTAAAATAATTTTTCCAAAACAGACTAATCCTCATTTATCTTTCTGACTAGGTCTAAGGGAAATTCGAAGCAGAAAATTCTGGAAATCTGTTCACCAACAAACTCAACGACCTTCCCAGGGACAAAGGATCCAAACGAAGAGGCTCGCCTCGTAGAAGCTCCAACCTTCCACCCTACAGAGAAGGATTTCCAGGATCCTCTCGAGTACATCGATAAAATTCGACCCATCGCCGAAAAATTCGGTATCTGTCGTGTCGTGCCTCCTGGAAACTTCAAACCAGAATGCAAAGTCTCCGACGATATGCGATTCACAGCCTACAACCAATACGTCCATCGAATGCTCCACAGATGGGGACCCAACGTTAAAGAAATGATGGCCATCAGAAAATACCTAGCCACCCAGAGTATAACTTTGAATCATCCACCCTGGATCGGAGGAATGGAAATTGACCTTCCCCATTTGTACCAAACAGTCCAAAGCCTGGGTGGTTTGAAAGAAGTGATCGAGAAGAAAAAGTGGCAGAAAGTATCAGATGGTATGAAAATCCCCAGGTCTGCTCAGGATCGCGTCACCAAATTGGACGATATTTACTGCAAGTATTTATTGCCATATGACACACTTTCCCAGGCGGAGAGAGACAAACTCTTTGAGGAAGTGGAGACGGAATGGAAGAATCGGGAAGCCAAAGCACTGCAGAGATTGGAAACTCAGTCGAATGATAACGAAGAGGACGAGGATGAGGACAGTTCTGATGAAATTGAAGAGTGTATTGTCAAGGGAAGAAATATGCCTCTGAATGCCTTCTATCGAATCGCCAGAAACACCCAGAGAATGTGGTTTTCGGAGAATCAAAGATCAGGAAATGAAGCTGAGGGAGCGTCAGCTTCGGAAGTTGAGGCGGCTTTTTGGAAGCATGTTGCTGAGAAGAAACGCCACGTTTGTGTTCACGCCGCTAGTATTGACTCCAGTGGGAGGGGATTTGGATTCTCGGTTGCTAAGAATAGTCCTTGTGCGAGACATCCTTGGAATTTGAAGGTCCTGACCAATAATGCTGGGTCTGTGCTGAGAGCTATGGGTCCCTTGATGGGTAAGTTAACCGGGGCAAACCGGGAATTTGATTCAGTGACTGGGATTTTTCAGTCGATTGTTGAAATATCTACTATTACATTATTCGTTAAAAATGCATTGTTTTTGGTTGTAAATATTGAACAACTTGGATGAAGGTTGAACCAAATTGTTAAAAAAATCATTTTCTAATTGAATCTTCATCATTTTAGTCGAAATTTCATCCCTTTGGTTGAAAATTTGTTTTTTTTTTTGGTTGAAAATTATTATTATTATTATTATTATACCATTAAGCCATTTCCCTTTCGGGGTAGGCGTGACTTGCTCGGTTGGGGAATAGTAAACAGGTGAATAGGTATAGAGTAGGTTGGTATATGGGCATAAGGTATATAGGAGTTTTATAGGTGTTAGGGATAGGTGTTTTAGATCGATCTGGAATTCTCGTGTCATTTATTTAGATGACACGTTCATTCCGCAACACTGCTCCGACCCAGGTTGCTGATCAATCTCTCTAGCGATCACCCCAAGTGAGGGACCTCACAAAATTGTTATGTATGGTTCCCCACTTGGGCCCATTAGTATCCAAAGTCTCTGTTTCAGGCGCCATTCACACTATTGTCACTCTGTTTACAAACTATTTGTCGCCACACATTTCTGTCCTGGCATACTACTCTAGCTTCCTTCACGTCCATGCATTTCTTCACGCAAGCTCTTCTGTTCCTATGGCTTCTTACGTCTCTTCGGATTAATGTCTCATTCACAGATTCTGACCATTCTTTCGGCGGTCTACCTCTGGGCATTCTACCATTTACTTTACCTTTATACACTTGCTTCGTCAGTCGTTCATCTTTCATTCTTTCAAGATGTCCGAACCACCTTAGCTGATTTCTTTCCCATATGTCAACTAGTGTCTCTTGTGTACCACATTCTTTGAGGATTGTCTCATTTCTGACTTTGTCCATCAGTGTTTTCCCGCATATTATGCGGAGAGGTTTCATGCCGATCGCGTTGATTTTGCTCCTGTCCTTTTCTTGACAGGTCCATGTCTCGCTACCGTATAGTACAGTTGGTACGAAGATAGAGTTATGTATGGCCATTTTAGCTTTTTTTGATATGTTTTTATTTTTGAGGATGGATCCTGCTCTACCGATAACCTGCTTACCCTTATTTATGCGCCTATCTAACTCCCCATCTATTTTTCCGTCGCTAGTGAATAGGCTACCCAGATATACGTACTTGTCAACTTGTTTTAATCCCTCACCATTTAGGACAATGTTGCACATTGTTTTCTCGCTTTTTCCCTCAAACACCATGATTTTCGTTTTATTCACGTTAATTTTGAGGCCCATGTTCTCCATGCTTGTATTTAGTTTATTCAACATTCTTTGCAAGTCCTCGATTGATTCTGCCATAAGAATCTTGTCATCTGCGAAAGCTAACCCACGTACCTTGACGGTTTCGAGATTTACACCTTCTTCGTCGAAGAGGGCAGTTCTTAGACATTTATCCATGAATATGATAAATAGCCACGAGGACATAACGCATCCTTGCTTCACCCCTTGCATAATATCGAACCAGTCGCTCAGTTTCCCATTTACCCTTACACTCGCTTTACTGCCTGTATAAATTGTTTTTATTGCTTGTAGGAGCCCTCCATTTACTCCATACTCTTTGAGGATTTCCCAAAGTTTAGTTCTATTTACCTTGTCGAATGCTTTTTCTAGATCAATAAATGCACAGAAAACTTTCTTTCCTACTCTCAAGCTTTTTTCTGTGATCTGTCTTAGGCTAAATATCTGATCTGTACATGACCTTCCTGGCATAAATCCACATTGGACTTCCCATATCTTCTCTTCTGTAATTTCCATTACCCTACGGATAAGTATTTTTGAGTATATTTTACTTACGGTACTTAGTAGGCTGATACCTCTGTAATTACTGCAGTTGCTTTTATCTCCTTTTCTTTTGTATATTGGTACGATAATCGCTTTTCTCCAATCGTCTGGGACTTCTCCCGTTTCGATACATAAATTTATTAATTCGCACAACCTGTGAGGTATGTACTCACCACCGTATTTAAGCATTTCAGCGCTAATATTGTCTATACCCGCAGCCTTACCGTTTTTCAAGTTCTTAATTATATCTCTGACCTCAGTGACACAGACTTTTTCAATTGGGTTTTCTAGTGCATTATGTTCTATGTCGCAGTTTTGTTGCCTTATATCTTCACCTCCTAATAGTTCTTTAAAAGAATCTTTTAAAGCGTCTACTATCCCTTCTATATCATATAGCATTTCGCCTTTACTGTTTCTCATGCTAGCAAACTCTGTACTTTTACTTTGTTAAGTACAAATTCCACTGTTCCAGTTGAAAATTCATTTTTTAAACGAAATATTTAACTATTCCAGTTAAAAATTTATCAGTTTAGTTCAATATTTATCTTTATGGTTGAAATTTGAACTATTTGGTTGAAAATTAATTTTGTTATCTAAAAATTCAACTTTTCCAGTTGAAAATTCATCTCTCTGGTTGGAAAATTGTTTATTTTTTTGGTTGAAAAGTAATTTTGATAACTAAAAATTTAACTATTGATATTGGAAGTTCACTATTTTAGTTGAAAATTCATCTATTTGTTTGAATGTTGAACTATTTTGTTGAAAATTATTTTTGTTAACTGAAAATTCAACTATTCCAGTTGAAAATTCATCTCTTTGGTTGACAGTTGAACTATTCGGTTTTGTTAATTAAAAATCTCACTATTTCAGTTGAAAATTAATTTTTTAAAGTAAAAATTTGACTATTATAGTTGAAAATTCATCATTTTGATTAAAAATTCATATCTTTGGTTGAAAGTTGAACTATTCGGTTGCAAATTAATTTTTTTAACGAAAAATTCAACTATTACAGTTGAAAATTCATCTTTTTGGTTGAAACTTGTACTATTTTGTTGAAAACTAATTTTTTTATCTATAAATTCCACTTTTCCAGTTGAAAATTCATTTTGTTAACGAACAATTCATCTATTCCAGTTGAAAATTCATCTCTTTGCTTGATAGTTGAACTATTTTATTAAAAATTAATTTTGTTAACTAAAAATCTCACTATTCCAGTTGAAAATTAATTTCATTAAGAAACAATTCAACTATTCTAGTTGAAAATTCATATCTGTACTTGACAGTTGAACTATTTTATTAAAAATTCATTTTGTTAATTAAAAATCTCACTATTCCAGTTGAAAATTAATTTTTTAAATTAAAAATTTAACTATTATAGTTGAAAATTCATCATTTTGATTAAAAATTCATATCTTTGGTTGAAAGTTGAACTATTCGGTTGCAAATTAATTTTTTTAACGAAAAATTCAACTATTACAGTTGAGAATTCATCTTTTTGGTTGAAACTTGTACTATTTTGTTGAAAATTAATTTTTTTATCTATAATTTCCACTTTTTCAGTTGAAAATTCATTTTGTTAACGAACAATTCAACTATTCCAGTTAAAAATTCATATCTTTGCTTGACAGTTGAACTATTTTATTGAAAATTAATTTTTTGAATTAAAAATCTCACTGTTCCAGTTGAAAATTAATTTTTTAAAGTAAAAATTTGACTATTATAGTTGAAAATTCATTATTTTGATTAAAAAATCATATCTTTGGTTGAAAGTTGAACTATTCGGTTGAAAATTAATTTTGTTAACGAAAAATTCAACTATTCCAGTTGAAAATTCATCTTTTTGGTTGAAAGTTGAACTATTTTATTGAAAATTAATTTTTTTAACTAAAAATCTCACTATTTCAGTTGAAAATTAATTTTTGAAAGTAAAAATTCTACTATTATAGTTAAAAATTCATCATTTTTAATAAAAATTCAT
>CAKNXH010061946.1:28141-41585 GCA_932178445.1 Andricus quercusramuli | reverse complement strand
CAAATAAAGAAAACGGTATTTTGAACGATTCCCAGATTTAAAAAAAATATGACTCAAGAATTCAACTATCATTGTTGACAAATGGATTCTAGTACAATGTCTTCTGGGTGAAGGTGAATTTTTCACCTACTTATCATATTTTCTCAGACTCTTTATACAAAGATTAGTATATAAAGAGCAGGCAGACAAAAAAAGTCCTCATTCGTCGACAATTGCTAGATGAAGAGAACTTAAAATTTAGAAAAAAATGTTGAAACTTCGTATTTTCATTTTTTTTATATTTTGCATTTTGCACCAGTGGGTGATTCTCGTAGCTGCACATGAGAAACATGAAGTCAACAAGGATGGCAAGGAGAGCACGGGTGGCAGCAAGGAGAGCACGAGTGGCGGCAAGGAGAGCAAGGCCAGCAGCAAGGTGTGTCATACTCCTGAGTGTGTACATGCTGGTATGTGAAATTATTTTTTAATTAAAGTTTTTTTTCATTGATAATTTAATTATACAATTTTTTTGCGAAATTTCTCTTTTTGATGAAAAAATGACATTTTTTTGTTGAAAATTGGTCTTTTTAGCTTCAAAATGCAACAATGCTGTTGAAAATTCATGAATTTTTTCTAACATTCATTTTTTTTGCTTGAAAATTCAAGTATTTGGTTGATAAATGTTTTTTTTCTTATTTGAAAAGGAATTTTTTTTTAACTTAAGATTTAAAATTTTGATTTTGCTTTTAAAATGATCTTTTTTAGACAAAAATTTAACCATTTGACTAAAAATTCTTGTTTTGTATTAGAAGTTCTCCTTCTTTTGGTAAAAAATGCAACTATTTGGTCAGAAAGTTTACTGTTTTGTAGATAACTTGTCTTTCTGGTTTTTGAAAAATATTTTGTAGAAAATTAATTTTTTTTTTAAAGTTCTTTTTTTTCACCAGTAAATAATTCCAAATTCATTTTTTTTTAGATTCATCACCTTAGTTTAAGATTTATCTTTACCATTGAAAATTTAACTATTTAGTTAAATTTACTTTTTTGTTTTATTTGAGAATTAGGTTTTTAACTGAAAATTCAAAAATTCCATAATTGCTTGAAAAATTAGCCTTTTTAGATAAAAACTCAACTATTCGGTTGAAAATTTATTTTTCTACTTGCAAAATTCAACTCTTTCTTTGAAAACTCATTTTTTTTTGGTATAAAATAATTTTTCTTCCAAAAATTATATTTGTGGTTGAAAATTAATTTTTTTGTGTATCAAATAATTCTTCTTCAAAAAATTATCTCTGTGGTTGAAAATTTAACTGTTTGGTTTAAAAAAAATTTTTTGGTTTGAAAATCCATTTATTTCAACTTGAAAAATTAGCTTTTTTAGTTAAAAGTTCAACCATTTGGTTTAAATTGATCTCTCTTAATTGAAAAATCAAATATTCAGTTAAAAATTGATGTATTTTGTTGAAATTCGTTTTTTTCGGTAGAAAACAATTTTTTCCCTTCAAAAGATTATAATTGTGATTGAAAATTTTACTATTTAGTGGAAAAATGTTTTTTTTCTTTCAATTTGGAAATTTATTTTTTTTTTACTTAAGATTTTCAAATACCATTTTGCTCGTAAAATTGTCTTTTTTAGTAAAAAATTCAATCGAAATTTATTTTTTTTGTTGAAAATTCGTTTTTTTCTGTAGAAAATAATTCTTTTGGTTAAACAATTCATTTTTTTGGTTGAAAATTAACTTTAATTGAAAAATTCAGTTGACCATTAAACTCTTTCATGAAAATTAATTTTTTGGATTGATCATTTTAGTATAAAATTTATCTCTTTGATTTAAAATTTAACTATTCAACTATTTGGTTGAAAACTGATCTATTTAAAAAAATTTAACTATTCGGTTCAAAAACGTTTTTTTTTTATTTGAATATTCATTCTTTCAACTCGAAAAATGAGCTTTTTTATTTAAAAATTCAAATATTTTGTTGAAAATTGACGTATTTTGTTGAAAATCAGTTTTTTTCCGGTAGAGAATAATTCTTCGAAAAATTATCTTTGTGGTTAAAAATCTATCTATTTGTTTGAAAAATGCTTTTTTTTTATTTAAAAATTCATTTTTTTTAACTTCAGTTTAAGAATTTTATTTTGCGTGTAAAACTATATTTTTTAGTTACAAATTCATCTTTTTGTTTGAAAATTGATGTATTTTGTTGAAAATTCGTTTTTTTTCTTCTTCTACAAAAAATTTTCTGTGTGGTTAAAAATTTAACTATTTGATTGAAAAATGTTTTCTTTTCTTATTCCGAAATTTATTTATTTTAACTTGAAAAAATAGCTGTTTTAAAAATGCAACAATTTTTTTTAAAATTAGTGTTTAATTAATGTTTAAGCAAAATTGAACTATTATCTTGAATTGGCCCTTCAGTATCAAAAATGTATCACTTTTGGTAAAAATTTTAACTTTTTCATAAAATATTCATATTTACGGGATAAAAATTTAACGAATTTCTTCAAAATTCAACCATACAGTTGAAAATACTTGTTTTTGTTTGTTTCAAAATGCAACTAAAAAATTTCAACTATTTGGATGCTAATTGACTTTTCTATTAAAAATTTATATTTTCACGTTGAAAATTCAATTGCTTGGCAGAAAATTCGTCTTTTTGGCTTGAAAGTTCAACAATTCAGTTGAAATTTCTTTTCTCTGTTGACGGAAAAATCTTTTAGTAGGCTAAAATCCTTATTTTGTTTACATATGAACAATTACATTTTTTATTGAGAATTCATATTTTTTGGTCGAAAATTGATTGTAAAAAAATTTATTGCTCTCTTTCATGACTAAAAAATCTTTTTAGTTGAAAATTGAACTATTTGGTTCTGAGTTAAAAGATTTAGTTCAAATTTTTTTGTTATTATTGAAAATTCATTTTAGTTGCGAATTCATCACTTTGATTGAAAATCTATACTTTTGGATTGAACATTAAAAAAAAAGAAATTCTTTCTTTCTTGACTGAAAAATCTTTCTAGTTTAAAATTGAATGGTTCAGATTCAAAAGATTTTGTTAACCATTTTTTGTTTCATTGAAAAATTAAGTCCAGTTAGAAATTCATACTTTATCGGAAAATCTTTTTTGGTAAAAATAGAACAGTTTGGTTGAAAAATTTATTATTAATCAACTGTTTTTTTATTTAAAATTAAAACCTTTTTTTATGAAATATCAAATATTACTTTGTTCTTTGAAAATTCAACTTTTTGGTTGAAAATTAACTTTCTCTTTAAAAATTAATACGTTTGGTTTGCAAATTCAAAATTTGTTGGACATTTTTTTTCCGTTCTGGACAAAAAATATTTTTGGTTGGAGATGGAAATATTTGGCTCAACGTTGCAGGATTTTATGAAAATTCAACTACTTCGTTGAGAAATAATTTTTTCGTTGGAAATTCAACTGTTTTCTCGAAAATTCGTCTTCCTGGCTAGAAAATTAAACAAGTTTGTTGAATTTTGTTTTTCCCTTCTTGTATAAATTTTTTTTGAAGTCACTATTTTTTCTTAAGTTTGATTTTTTTATTTAGCGGTATGTTTTTGAGTTCGCATGACATTTTTTTTCTAAATTTAGAATGATTTTTGTCATGTTTTAGTTATTTTTGGTTCAATGAAAGAAACTAGGTTATGGACACGTTGTTTTGAAATTTAAAACAAATATTTTTCTGAGTCTACTTCTGCTTGTTTCTTAACAAATTTCCTGGTCTTTTCAGGTAACGATTATTTCAGGTTATCATTGTGGAGATGAATGTACAAAATTCACAATTTTACAACCTTGTTGTTTCAACAAAATGAAAATATTTTCTCAATTTCATTCCTTTTTTATGATTGTCAAATTTTCAGTTGAAACAAAAATGTCTGAAGAAACAAAAACACAAAGTTTTGACTAAATAGTTGAATTATTGACTAAAGATATAAATTTTCAACCAAACTTATGAATCTTCAAACAGAAAAATTAATTTTTAATTACAAAATTGTTTTCTACAAAATAGTTCAATTTTCTGCTGAAAAATATAAATCGAAAAAAATATAATACTTTCAATCCAAATTGAAAAAGTTCATGGTGAACTGAAAAAACAAATTTGGAACAAAATTTTTCAACTTTCAGAAAAACATATAGTTAAACTTCCATTTAAAAAAACGAATATTAAAGCAAAACAATCAAACGATTTTTTTACATTTTTTGAAATTACTGCTAAAAAATATAAATTTTCAGAAAAATCATTTGATTTAAAATGAGTTCAATTTCAACTAATTAGTTAAATTTTCATCCAAAGAAATGAATTTTTAAGCAAATAGTTTAATTTTAACCCAAAAAATGAATTTGTAGAAAAAAGTTAAATTTTCGGAAGATTTAGTGCATTTTTTTAACAAAAAAAAAAATTTTAAGTCAAAAATAAATTTTCAACCGGTAGTGGGATAGTTCAATTTTTCGTTAAATCAATTACTTACAAAAACACGCATTTTCAACAATATGTTCAATTTTCAACCAAATGGATGAATCCCCAACTAACAAAAAATAATTATGAATAAACTAATTTTCTTAATTTAAAATTCGTTTTATTGCCTAAAGAATTTAAAATTTTTGTTGACATTTTTCTACTTTCTCGACTGAAAAATTCGTTCTAGGTTGAGGAATTAATCTGTTTTAGTTGAGGATTCAACTATTTTCTTGAAAATTCTATTGTTACGAAATTGTAGTTTTCTGCAATAAAATGAACCTAAAAAAATATGACCTTGCCAAGGTAGGTGAACCACGAAATTTCGAAACTTCAAAACCATGAAATCGGTAATATCTTTATAAACAAACCTCAAACTCACAAACCTCAAACCCACGTACCTCAAACCCCCAAAACCCGTGAACCCACAAACCTCAAGCCCACGAACCTCAAACCCACAAACCTCAAATGCACAAACCTCAAACCCAAACAAATTATACCTTAAACCCACAAACCTCAAACCCACGAACTTCAAACCCACAAACCTCAAAACCCGTAAGCCCACATACCTCAAACCCAAAAACATCAAACCCACGAACCTCAAACCCACGAACTTCAAACCCACAAACCTCAAAACCCGTAAGCACACATACCTCAAACCCAAAAACATCAAACCCACGAACCTCAAACCCCCAAACCCGTTAACCCCCAAACCTCAAACACACGAATATCATACCTCAAACGCACAAAACTCAAACTCACGAGCCTCCATCACACAAACCTCAAACTTCCGAACCCGTAAACCAACAAACCTCAAATCCACAAACTTGAAAACACCAAGCTAAGAAAACTACAAACCTCAAGGTCACAAATCCATTAACCTGGGACCCAAAGCCACAAACCTCAAACATATAAACCTAAAACCATAAATCAACAAGCCCACAAATAGCAAACCCACGAACCTCCAACCCACAAGCCTCAAGCCAACAAACCTCAAACCCACAAACCCTTAAACCCACAATCCTCAAGCCCCAAACCTCAAACCCCTAAACCCGTAAACCCACAAACCTCAAACGCACAAACCTCAAATCCAAAAACATAAAATTCCCAAGCCCATAAACCTACAAAACTCAAGCTCAAAAAACCATAAAGCTAAAACCCCGAATCCACAAAACTCAAACACATAAACCTAAAACCACAAATCCACAAACCCACAAACAGCAAACCCACAAACCTTAAACCCACAAATCTCAAACCCTCCAACCTCAAACCACAAACCTAAAACCAAGAAACCTCAAACCCCCAGACCTGTAAACCCACAAACCTCAAACCCAAAAAATTAAACTTTGAATCTCAAACGCGCAAACATAAAAGCCCATTCCCATAAACCTACAAACTTCGAACTCACAAATACATCAAGCTAAAAGCCAAAACCACAAACCTGAAACACATAAACCTGAAACCACAAATCCACAAACCCAGAAACAGCAAACCCACAAACCTCAAACCCTCAAACCTCAAACCCACAAACAACAAACCTCAAACCCTCAGACCCGTGAACCCACAAACCTCAAACCCACAAAAAGTAAAGTTTAACCCTTAGTGCCCGACATGGTTTTGGCGCTTCTGCCCGACTAAAAGTCTGAAAGACACTTATTCCCTAAAATTCGTATTTTTCATATTTTCTTACTCTTGGACTTGTTTTAAATGATAAAAATTGTTTTCTGCATATAGATTTATTAAATTGCAACAATAAAAACGATTTAAAAATTCCCTGAATGCCTGGGGTACACTTCGTTGGGCACTAAGGGTTAAACCTCAAACGCACAAACATAAAACCCATATTCCCATAAGCCTACAAACCTCAATCTCACAAATCCATAAAGCTAAACGCCAAACCCACAAACCTCAAACACATGAACCTAAAACCACAAATCCACAAACCAAGAAACAGCAAAGCCACAAACCTCAAACTCACAAACCTCAAACCCACAAACCTCAAACCAACAAACCTCAAACCCCCAAACCCGTAAGCCCACAAACCTCAAACCCAACAAAAACTAAACTTCAAACCTCAGACCGAAAAACATAAAACCCCCGTTCCCATAAGCCTACATACCTAAAATTCACAAATCCATAAACCAAAACGCCAAACCCACAAGCCTCAAACACATAAACCTAAAACCACAAATCCATAAACCAACAAACAGCAAAGCCACAAACCTCAAACCCACAAACCTCAAACCAACAAACCTCAAATCCCCAAACACGTAAACCCACAAACCTCAAAAACTTTAAACGTCAGACCGAAAAACATAAAAACCCCGTTCCCATAAGCCTACAAACCTCAAATTCACAAATCCATAAACCTGAACCCCAAACCCACAAACCTCAAACACATAAACTCAAAACCAGAAATTCACAAACCAACAAACGGCAAACCCGCAAACCTCAAACCAACAAATCTCGAACCCCCTAACCGTAAAACCACAAACCTCAAACCCACAAACCTCGAACTCACGAACCTGAAACCCACAAAAATAATACTTCAAACCCACAAACATCAAACCCCATGTTCCTAAAACTCAACATATAAGTATATTATGCAAAATAGTCCACAAATCCAACAACCCTTAGGGTTTAGGGCTTATGGGCTCAGGGTTTATGGGTTTATGGTTCAGGTGTTTAGGGTTTATGGGTTCTAGGTTTGAGGTTCAATCCTAGCCATACATGAAACCTAAAACCCGTAAATACATAACCCGTAAACCCTAAAGGTTGGTGAGTTTGTGGACTATTCTTCATGATGTTTAGTTTCATGAAAATGGGGTTGATGTTTGTAGGTTTGATGTTCATGGATTTGTGGTTTTAGGTTTATGTGTTTGAGGTTTGTGGGTTTGAGGTATAGTTGTTGTGGTCCTCAGGTACGGGGGTTTGAGGTTCAATGCCATCACTCCATGAGCCCTAAACCCATAAACCCGAAATCCATAAACCCTAAACCTATAAACCCTTAATCCTAAAGGTTGGTGAGTTTGTGGACTATTCTGCATGAAGTACTTAGATGTTGAGTTTTATGAACATGAGGTTTGATGTTTGTGGTTTGGCTGTTAGTGACTTTGAGGTTTGTGGGTTCTCGGGTTTGGGGGTTTGAGGTTTGTTGGTTTGAGGTTTGTGGGTTTGAGGTATGTGGGTCTGATGTTTTTGGGTTTGCTGTTTGTGGGTTTGTGGTTTTAGGTTTATGTGTTTGGGGTTTGTGGGTTCGGGGTTTTCAGTTTATGGATTTGTGAGTTTGAGGTTTGTAGATTTATGGGCTTGGGGATTTGAAGTTCGTGGATTTCAGGTATGTGCGTTTGAGGTATTTGGGTTTCAGGTTTGTGCGTTTGAGGTTTGTGAGTTTGAGGTTTGTGTGTGAACATATTACCGATTTCATGGTTTTACAAGTTTCGAAATTTCGTAGTTCAGTTATCTTGGTAAGTTCATATTTTTTTAGGTTAGTTTTTTTTCAGAAAACCAAAAAAGTAGCAGTGACACATGAAATTATAATTTGATAGGAGCATTTAAAGAAAATATTTATTACAATCGGTCAAAAATTGAGCAGTCAGCAGAATTTTGAACGAAATTTTGGAAGAAAACTCATTGTGGTGGAAGCGGAGGATGGTCAAATATTCATCTCTTGCATTGAAAATTGAACTATCATGTTCAATTTTTGTTTGTTCTAGAAATGAATGTGCAATTGTTTTATTAAAAATTAATCTGTTTTGGTCAGGGATTTAACTATTCTGTTTAAAATTCACATTTTATCGATGGATTTCACTACGTGGATGTGGTTGAGGTGGAGAATGTTCAAAGATTCATCTCTTTGGTTGAAAATTGCACGACTTTTTCAGAAATAATTTTTTTTTCTAATCGATAATTTTATTTTAAGATTGCTTCTATTTTTTGATCATGCTACTGGACGATTTTACGCAACAAAAACTTTCTTTACAGCTTCCGAAATCCTAAAGAATATCGACACCACAGCGGATAAGTGTGATGACTTTTACAAATTTGCTTGTGGTAAGTATTGGAAAACCGAAGTACTTGCGAAAGGTGAAACGTTTGCCGACAGATATAATTCCCTCGTTGAGAAAAACAAGGAGCAACTAAAAAAATATCTAGAAGAGCCAGTTCAACACAATGAACCAAACTACGTCACAATATCGAAAAACTTTTACAAAGCTTGCATGGACGATGGTGAGCATATTTAGGAATCCTGAATTTATTTATAACAAATTTTTTTTTTAGAAATCCAATTTTTTTTCTCTAGCTGCGAATGAGAAAAATGCTCTTCCTACAATATTGGGTCAATTCAAAAAAATGGGTGGCTGGCCCTTACTGGAAGGAGTCTCGTGGCAAGAGAAAAACTTTAATTGGTTAAAGACAACTTACGATCTTAAGAATTTTGGATACAATACATTTTTCTTGTTTTCTACCAATGTTATGGTCGATGAAAAAAACAATTCGAAAAATGCTTTAACTGTGCGTAATCACTATCAGCGAAAAAATAACAAATTGGGATGAAGATTGAATATTTTCATTTAGAAAATTACTTTTTTAGATCGCTCAACCATTTCTCGCTCTTGAACCAGAATTTTTAGCGAAGGGGCCTAAGGACAAGATGTTCAAGGCCTATTACGATTATATGCTTGACACTGTTGCTGTTTTTAAGATAGATAAATCCAAAGCTGAAAAAGATCTGAAGGATATTCTAGATTTTATGGTCAAGCTCGGCAGTGTAAGTATTAATAAAATTATAATATCATAATTTGATACCAAAATTAGATCAAAATCCATCAGTTGGCAGCTTTTCGAAACATCAGAGTCATGACCGTCCAAAATAATGTGCTGCAAATTTTTTTTTTCATACTCCGTCATGTTTAGAAGGTATTTTCCATCAAAAAAGGCTTTTTTTATAAATTTCATTCAGAATCGTCAATCTGTGGATTATTAAATTTTAGAAATTACTCTCATAAGTCTATTTCATAGGGTCTGAAAAAAAACCCTATTAGTGAAAAATTGGGTTTTGCTAATTTTTGGCCCTAATTATGATTTTCCCTCGATTTTTTTAATACATGTTGTTTCACAAACATGAAAAACTACTTTCTTTTGAGCAAGGCAATAATTAATTTTGTTTAAAATTTATGATTGCCTTAACAAATTATTATTGTATATAACTATCTTCTTCTACTATGAGGCTAGAAAGTTTCAATTTTCTTTTAAATTTTCTACTTTTGTTTTCCGTTTTGATTAAAGTGAAAAAATAATCCGTTCAAATTGACAAACATCATTATTTAAACAATTGGTTATTATTTGTATTGATATCATCATTGAATAATGATATACAGCTGCTGTTTTTTTCTGAAATATTCAATTTTGTCTACTTTTAACCAAGAGCAAGGTAAAAATCAATGAAATTAAAAAAAGTTGGTAAACAAATAACCATTGTTTATAACTTTCGTAATTATTGTTTCAAGTTGCCCAACATAATTGAATAAACAATTTT
Source organism: Andricus quercusramuli (assembly GCA_932178445.1). Lineage (NCBI taxonomy): Eukaryota > Metazoa > Arthropoda > Insecta > Hymenoptera > Cynipidae > Andricus > Andricus quercusramuli. The sequence continues at coordinate 31,590 of CAKNXH010061946.1, read as the reverse complement.
TTTTTTGGGTCCACTTTTCAGTCAAAGCAAGGTGAAAATTGATCAAATTGACTAAATACAATTGTTTAAAAAAACTATCATTGTTTAAAACTATCTTCTTTTATAGTAATCCTAAGAAATTTCAGTTTTTTCCAACAAGTTTAGAACAGAATATAGGAAAATTGAAATTTTGCTACTCCTACCCTGAAATAAAAAATTTTTTGTTGGAAAATTCATATCTTCTGGTAGAATTTTTTTCAATTTTTTGAAAATCCAACTATTTTCAGTTGAAACTTTTTTTTTTAAGTCCAGTGTTATACTTCTTTTTTAAAATTTATTTTTGTTTGGTTAAAAAGATAACTATTTGGTAAATAATTTGATAATTAAAAAAGAAAATTATTTGTTTTCTGAAGATTGTTATTTTCAAAATGAAAATATAACTATTGTACAGAAAATTCGCCTTTCTGGTATGCAAATTTAACAATTTGATTGAGATTTTTTTCTTTTTAGATTAAAAATCTTCGCCTTCGTTGAAAATTTCTCTTTTTGGTTATAAAATGTATCTATTTTTGTAGAAAATATTTGGTAAAAATCCAACTTTTTGTTTGAAAACTATTGAATTTTTTTGTTTTTTTTTGGTTTGGTTGGAAAGCAATCTCTTTTGGATTGGATTTGAAATGAAAACTGGATTTGGTACGAATATTGATTTTTAATATTCATTTTTCTCCTTATTGATTAAAAGTTGAAATCCTTTGTTAAAAGTTAATTTTATTCGTTTTCAATTCAACTATTTTGTTGAAAATTTGTGCTTCTTCTCGCTTGAGTCTAATTTTTTACACTGAAAATTTAACTATTTTTGGTCGATAATTGATGTTTTTATTTAAAAATTGAAATATTTAGTGAAAATTTTGTATACGTTTTTGGTATAATCTTCAACTATTCCAATTAAAGATTCGTCATTTTAATTGAAACTTTAACAACCTTACTGAAAATCAATTTTTCTAACTGAAAATTCAACTATTCCAGTTGAAAATTTTACTATTTAGTTGAAAATTCGCTCTTTTTGTTAAAAATCAGTTTTTTTGAACAGAAAATTTAACTATTTTATTTTTGGTTAAAAATGTATATTTTTTGGACGAAAATTTCAATGTTTGATTGATAATTTATCTTTTTTATTTAAAAATTGAAATATTTGGTGAAAATTGTTTGTACCTTTTTGGTATAAAATTCAACTATCCCATTGAAGATTCGTAATTTTAATTGAAAATTCATCTCTGATTGAAAATTTAACGACTCTATTGAAAATCAATTTTTCTAACTGAAAATTTAACTATTCCAGTTGAAAATTTGCTTTTTCTGTTAGAAATCCGTTTTTTGAACACAAAATTGCACTATTTTATTTTTGGTTAAAAATTTATATTTTTTGGACGAAAATTTTAATGTTTTATTGATAATTGATCTTTTTTATTTAAAAATTGAAATATTTGGTGAAAATTGTTTGTACCTTTTTGATATAAAATTCAACTATCCCATTGAAGATTCGTAATTTTAATTTTTCTAACTGAAAATTTAACTATTCCAGTTGAAAATTCGCTTCTTTTTGTTTACTAATCAGTTTTTCTGAAAAGAAAATAAAACTATTCTATTTTTGATTAAAAATGTATTTTTTTTTTGCACGAAAATTTAATTGTTTGATTGATAATTGATCTTTTATATTTAAAAATTGAAACATTTGGTGAAAATTTGGTTAAGTTTTTGGTATAAAATTCAACTATCCAATTGAAGATTCGTAATTTTAATTGAAAATTGATCTCTGATTGAAAATTTAACGACCTTGTCCAAAAATCAATTTTTATAACTGAAAATTTAACTATTCCAGTTGAAAATTCGCTTTTTTTCTGTTAGAAATCAGGTTTTTTGAACCGAAAATTTAGCTATTCTATTTTTGGTTGAAAATTTATTTTTTTTGCACGAAAATTAAATTGTTTGATTGATAATTGATCTTTTTTATTTAAAAATGGAAATATTTGGTGGAAATTATTTGTACCTCTTTGGTATAAAATTAAACTATTCCAATTGAAGACTCATCATTTCGATTGAAAATTCATCTGTGATTAAAAATATAACGACCTTGTTGAAAATCAATTTCTCAACTGGAAATTTAACTATTTTGTTGAAAATTCGCTTTTTTTGTTGGAAATCAGTTTTTTTCAAACAGAGAATTCAAAATTTAGGAAACTTGGTGACAATTTTTTGTACCTTTTTGTTTTAAAATGTAACTATTCCAGTTGAAGATTTATAATTTTAGTTAAAAATTCATCACTTGGGATGAAAATTGAACTCTTTTATTGAAGATCCGTTATTTTTTGTTTTTAAAAATTAATTTGTTTAACTTCACGTTTCACTATTCTATTTTTTTAAAAATAATTCTTCTCTATTTTCTTTGTGAAGAATTCAACTATCGGTTAAAAATTCGTCATTTTCAGTTGCAATTTCAACAACTTGGTTGCAAATCCATATATTGTGTCAAAAATTCATATTTTTGGTAGAAAATGAATCTTCATGGTTGAATATTGATCTTTTTGGTTGAAAATTCAACCATGTCAGTTGAAGATTCATAATTTTATTTGAAAATTGATCACTCTGGTTGAAAATTCAACTATGTTGTTGAAAAAACACATTTTATTACAAACTTCCTCTGTTCCATGAATTCAAATGCTCATTAGTCGCAGCGCATTCAGCAATTTCTGGAGAAGTATTGCTTGATGATTCACCAGAAATTGCTGAATAAACTGCGATAAATTGCTGGGCGCATTATGCGTTGACTTACGAAGCTAAATAACTTTGAAATATCTTGAAATACTAGATGAGCCAGAGTATAGGAGTTGCACCAATGGCGGACAATCCCAATGCCAAAATGACAGTGAAGCAGCTCACAACAAAATATCCGATTGTTCCCTGGAAGGAGTACTTCAACTCATTTCTGAAACCGAACATAGTAATCGGTGACGATGAACTGATAACAGTGTACAATCCTGATTATTTCGAAAAATTCAACAATTTGATGAAGAAGCCACCACCAAAAAGGGTGCTAGCTAATTACTTATTTTTGTCGGCGGTTCAAGAAGCTATGCAGTATTCAAGTAAAAAATTGATGAAACCCTTCGTGAAGTATACAACTACACACTATGGTTCCAATGGAATTAACGATGGAAGTGATGGGAAAATGTGCCTCGAAACTACAACTATCACACTAGGAATTAGTACTGGTGCTCTATATGTCCGGAAAAACTTTAACCAAAAGTCTAAGAAAAATGTGGAAGAATTAGCAGTCGCTCTTGAAGAACAGTTCAAGAAATCTTTAAAAGAGGTGAGATTTTCTCATAGACTATTTCAAACTCTACTTTATTGTTTATTATTACTTTTATGTTAATAATAATAATAATAACATATAATTTGGGGTCTGTACT
>CAKNXH010061946.1:10382-22207 GCA_932178445.1 Andricus quercusramuli | reverse complement strand
CAAAAAAAAAATCAATTTTAAACCAAAAAGTTGAGCTTTCAACTCAGTAATTAAATTTGTAATTCAAAAAAGATGAATTCTGAACGAAAAATGTAGTAGTTGACATAAAAAAAATTAATTTTTAATCAGAAACAATTAAATTCGACAAAAAAACTACTTTTCAACATGAGTTGAATTTTCCACTTAAAAAGATTTTTCAGTCAAGGGGAAGAAAAAATTTGCAAACAAGCTGTTGAATTCTCCATGAAGAAGATTAATATTCGAGTTTTTAACAAAAGACGATCAATTTTCAAACAAAAGTATAATTAAAAAGACATAATTTTTTTTTGTGAATCAAACTGTTTTGTTAAAAATTCGTGTTTTGGATTAAGCATACAACCCTTTTCGTACGATATTAATGTTTTGTTCGAAATTCATATTTTGTTGCTGATAAGTCAACTAAAATCTTTTTTGGATGAAGAATATTTTTTTCTGAAAATTCGTGTTTTTAATTTAAAAGTTTTTTTAGTAGAAATATTGCATCTTTCTTGGACAATAATCCAACTCTTTTATTAAAAATTCATTTATTTCTTAAAAAATGTACTTTTTGTTAAAAATTAGCATTTTTCTGCAGAAAAGTCTATTGAAATCCTTTTAGATGAAAATTCAACTCTTTTTTTGAAAATTTGTATTTTTGATTTCAAAATTAACCTGTTTTAGTAGAATTTTAATTTTTCTTGGACAAAAATGCAACTGTTTGGTTCAAAATTTAACAATCTTGTTGAAAAGTCATACTATTCGGTTAAAAATTAGACTATTTGATTATTGAAAATTTTTTTTTTAATTCATCTGTTATAAAAAAAATATTCCATCTTTCTGGAATGAAAATGCAACTATTTGGTTGAAAATTCAACACTGTTTTGAAAATTTGTCTTTCTGATTTTAAAATTCACCTGTTTCAGCCGAAATTACATCTTTTTTGGATAAAAATGCAACTGTTCGGTTTAAAATTAACAAAATTTGTTGAAAAGTCATAGTTTTCGGTTGAAAATTCAACTATTTTGTAGAAAATTTACTTTTTGGTTAAAGTGATTATTTTTTTGTTAAAAAGAGAACTGAAATCTCTTCTCGATGAAATTTTAACTATTAAAAAAAATTTTTTTTACTTTTTGTTTAGAATTCATATTTTGATCGCAAAAAGTCAACTAAAATCTTTTTTAACAAAAAATTCAATCTTTTTTTATTTATCTTTTTGATTTATAAATTCATCAGCTTTCGTAGGAATTTCTTTTTTTTTTAATGAAAATGCAACTTTTTGGTTGAAAATTATTCTTCTTTGCTTGAGTATTCAACTATTTTATTTGAAAGATTTTGTTTGATCACTTTGTTAAGAAATCATTTTTTTTAAGAGTTATATTTTTAGTTGAAAATTCATCTCCTTGGTTGAAAGTTTAACTAATTTGCTGAAAATTAATCTTTTCAAATTGAAAATTCAACTACTTGGGTGGAAATTAAACTAAATTGTCAAAAATTTATTTTTTAGATTGATGGCTCATGCCTTTGGTTAAAAATTTAACTGTTTAGCGGGAATAATTCTTTTTTTGGTTTAAAATTTATTTTTTAATTGAAAATGTAACTTTTCCATTTTTTTAAGATTTATCTTTTTTAGTTGAAAACTCTCCATTTTGTTAAAAAATTTCGTGGAAAAATAATTTTTTGCTGAAGTCATATTTTTTGTTTTTAAATTCAATTTTTGGAGAGAAAATTCGCCTTGTGGCTTGAAGGTTCAACAATTTAGGTAAAATTTTCTTTGAAAATTTTCTTTGAAGTTTTGTTCAGCCAACTTCGCGTCTTCCAGAATACATGTGTTTGTCATGGAATAAAAACGAAAGTTTAACCGATATTTGTGTAAAGTTTATCCTAATGCTAAAAAATCAGGTACAGAAAATAATTACAAATAACGCAATTTCAAAGACATGTTTGAAATTATAAAACATAGTAATTCTGTAAACAAATGCACCGACACTGATTTTTTTAGTGATACATACCGTAGTTTAATATTACCCAGGCGGAAATATTATATATAGTTCATATATAGTGTGGAGTATTATATATAATATTCATTTGTTTTATAAATTTTTTATATAAAACAAATGAATATTATATATAATACTTCACACTATATATGAACTATATATTAATAGTATTAATATTAAAATTATTTCTATTTTACACAATTTCATGCAGCCATGGTGATGAGGTGTGCTACCCAAAGGTTTATTTATTTAACACAAAAATGTGCTGCATGTCCAGGAGTGTATGTGTTTTTTCACTACATATTAAAAAAAGAAAAACCTACCTAATCTTACAACAACAAAAAATTATCACCTTGTGTTAGGTCACTATATACTTTTCCGAAATAATATGCATTCCTGATGAGGCTCAACGTCGTTGAGCGAAAGCTCGTGTTTTTAATAAACATATTCAAAAAAAGACTAGTATAATAAAATAAATATGTTTGAAAAATTTTAGAATACTGGGAATAGAACCGTAGAGAAGAACATTGCAGACAACGGAGGTTTAAAAATGGCTTATCTAGCCTATCAAGATTGGGTGAAGAGTCACGGGCCCGAACCAACATTGCCTGGACTAGAGTATTCCCCATCACAACTTTTTTGGATTCAAGCAGCTATCACACAATGTGGCAAATACACTCCAGAATTTGTGAAAAATGCCGGAACGGACAAGTTAATTCCAATGGTCGGTGAATTCAATGGTCCATCAGAATTCAGAGTCGCGGGTCTGTTTGCCAACAGAGTAGAATTTGCAACAGACTTTCACTGTAAGCCTGGTTCCAAAATGAATCCAGCTAAGAAGTGTTCCGAATGGTAAAGCTAGAAACAACGTAAAATGGTGTGAGACAATTAGAAGGACAATATCGGAACATTAATCGGGTGAGTTATCGAAAATTAGATTTGATTTTAAAACGTAATCGCGCCGTTCAGAATATGGATAAGTTGGTTTTTCTTTACCATTAAAGGGTTTAAAGGCAAGGCTAAAGAACTTCAACAAGGGGTGATTCAATGCCGAATTTAATAAGCTTTCAACCAATTCTTTAAAAATATTTGCATCCATATTCCGAGCAGCGATTACACCTTTTAAATTCAAGGCTAATTTTTCATAGGTAACCCGGTAAGTGATCCGATAATATCCTTCGCGATGGATAGTATTGGACTGGATGGTATCGGATTCTGTTTCCACTGTACTATACACCGGTTTTGCTGCGATTTCCCTTGTGTACTACAAATAACAAACATTGTAGGTGAATACTAGTACAGACACTTATTTCAAACTTCGGGCGCAGCCGTCAAGATGTAGAATAAGTAAAAATGTAACATGTGTTAATGTAATGTGTGGTAAATCCTTTTTCGAAATAGTTACTTTACTGTAAAGTCAATCTTCTAATGTAATATTTTTATTAAGCTATCTTTGTTAATATGAATGAATAAAACTAATTTCCTACTGGAATATCTGATGAACTTTTTCGTGTTTTTTGAATGAGGCAAGATTCTTAAAGAACAACCACGCTTCGGTTAAAATGCTTTCAACTGAAAAGTGCGAAGATCAAGAATGTTTTTGTTGATTTCATCATAGATTTATTGGATTACCAGGTTTTTCCTGAAGACTGGGTGGGTACCATTTAGGAGGGAGGATCCAACCTATGGTGATTTCAGCAGCGTACCTATTACTCAACTCCCAGGACAAACCATCTCAGGAATGGAGAAATCTATTTGTAGACTACTCCTGCGTTAATGGATGGCCATTGCTCATCGCATGTGATGCTAACAAACATTCAATTCGAGGAAGTAAAGAAACCAACTGCGAAGGTGATTCTTCGTCAGATTACCTTTCAACTATTGATTAAACTTTTTTGAATCAGGTTAACGCATCTTCCTACGTGAGATGTAGATGTCTTAAGAAAATGTTCAATAAGTATTAGCAAAGTGTTTGACGGATGATATGTATCATCGGATACATCTTTATCGGATAATAGACGCTATACCAGGCAGAAGCAAGCCCATCTTTGGAATTTAATTTGCTGTCGACATCCTACAAAAAAGTATAAACGAAGCGTTTAGTACACTCTAAAAACAGACTATTAACTGTCAAGAGATTCCTTTCACTATTAAAGGATTTTCTATTCAAAATTGGCATGAGAGGAAATCCTTCCATAGTTGAAGTTTAGTTGAAAGATTCACTCATGCGCAGGCGCATTTTCTCTACTAGCCAACAGATGAAATCCTTCAATAGTTAATGGAATTCTTTTCAAAGTCAAAAGAAATCGTTCATCAGTGAAACTACTTCCGTTTTGCATTTAATGGATAAGTCTTCGAACAGTGAAAAGATTCTATTGATGGACAAAAGAAATCTGATTAATTTCAAAGGATGCATTCTGGAAGGAACGTAATTTTACTGTTAATAGACTTTTTCTTAGAGTTTTTTTCTCTTTTTCTCTTTTTCTCAAATGAATCCATACACGGTTATGCTAAAACATACGGTTTCAGTGACACAATGAACAGATTGATGCTCTCTATTCTGAAAACCAGAGCAGTACATGCTTGGCTACATTGTAACGAAGTGAAGGCCAACGTTTTGAGGTGATTCCCATAGGGAAGAGTTCGTTCATCCACCCAGTGAGCGCTTGTCATTGATGTCTTGATTCGTGTCTTTGACAAATCGGGTTTTACACTCAAGGCTATGTAGATGACCTGGTGATCTTGATAACAGGGAAGCGAGAAGCTACTCAGTAGAACTCATGCAGTTAACGCTCAACATAGTAGGGCAATGCTGCAGAGATCGTTGTCTGGTAACCCAGACGAGACTTAACTAATGCATTTCATAAGAAGAAAGAAGCTTCCTGACCTGGAAATTCCTTGTTGATGCAATGGTCAAGGACTGCAAAAATCAGTATTATTAAACAAATGAAAAGCTGTAAAAGGGTTTTCTGCTTAGCGAAGACCTCTTCGTATGGAAGATTTCGGTAGCGTAAGGCTATAGACTCCTTTTAGGGAGCCACCTGAGTGATGTGGAGGGGACAGTTCTACATGATAATCATGATATCTGTAAACGCATCCTATGCAAGGATAATATTCTCGCTATGCGAACTGATGTTATGTTGAGGTTCAACATTCCAGTCTCTTCGGGCTCCGAGAATTGAATATTTGACCAGATGCTGAATTTCTTTCGTTTCGTCGGCTATAGCTATAAGGGCAAAGAATTTGGTGTCTTTAAGCTGCAAGGATTGCTTTTCGTCACGTAGACCTGAGTGCTATCATAAACTTTCTCTATAACTCTGTAATTTGACGAGACAGGTTTGGGCCTTCAGCTTTCGACCGTAGATCAGTAACCATAACGCTGTTATCCTCAATATAGGCAACACTATTGTAAAAGCTCCGTAACCAATCTAATGTAATTATTGAATCGCAGTTCTTATTGTTTGAATAAAATTAATTATCTTTTCTAAATTGGGAGAATGGCCACATGAAGGTAGAAGGGAAGAATCATTTACACCAGGAGGTATCGTTTTGTACACAGAAGGCTCTAAAGACTCTTTGGGAACAGGGATTCGAATCTATAGGAAGAAGCCCTGGATTGAGGCAAGAACAGTACTGGGCACATTCCTTACAGTTTTTCAGGTTGAAACAATAGCTAATAAAGCTTGCCTGGAAGAAAATTTTTAAGCAGGCTTATACAGATCAACACATTTACATCCGTTCTGTTAGCTCAGGAACACATCCGGCTCATCTGAAGAGTTTACTTCCAGACTGGTCTGGAGTTGCCTTCATGATCTTTCCAAGGTTTTTCAACATGCAAAGAAAGCAGATTATATTGGCAGTAGTAGGGATGCTAACTGGACACTGCCAACTGAAAAAAAAATACTTGACAAAAATGAGGACTGGAGACAACCCTCGTTGTCAAAAGTGTGATTTTGGTGAGGAGACAGCTAAGAAACAAGTACCTGGGGGAATATTTTCTTGAACCAGAAGACTTTTGTGACTTCTTCTGCAAGTCAGTCTTTTTGGCTTTACGGTAAAGACTGACCTTACGGCAATAGGTCAACTACTATATTCAAAATTCATGTAATTTTTGGATAATTCATGTATTTTTCCAAAATTTGATTTCTTTTTCTGTAGAAAATTAATCTTCTTGGTTGATATTTTATGTTTTTGGTTGAAAATTCGACTATTCTATCAAAAATGGCAAACAGGGAAGTTGAATAAAAGAACGCGGTTACCTAACATCTGTAGCCTTCTTGATACAATAAGAAAGAAATATTGGAAAACTTGTAAGTAAACTGTGTCACCGCAAATGACATAGTTACGTTTTTTTTTTATTCAGAAAAAAGATCTTCATCAAGAGAGCATTTTTTTAAAGAATTTTAATAGATGGAAAAAAATAATAAATTACTTTAAATCACATAAACTTTACTTTCGGCGCATAGAATGCAAGATAATTGAAAATGAATTGAGGGCTATTTTCAATGATTTCAAGATTTAAAGAATTATTTTACTGAAGTGTCCAACTAATTACTATTAATAAATGTATTTGATTGAAATTGGGTTGAAAATAAAATTAAGTAATAGAAAAATCGTCGTTTTTTCATTAAATAAACTGTTTTTAATAAAAAGAAAGATATTTTTTTATCAAATTATGAACTACTATATTTTTGTTCAAAATTCATCTTTTTTAGTTGAAAATTCATTATTTGGTTTGAAAATTAAACTATTATAATTTAAATTTATATATTTAATTGAAAATCTAACTATTCGGATGAAAATAACTTATTCTCGAACATAAATATTTCTTGTTTGAAAATCCAACTGATTTCTGGAAAATTGCTCTTTTTGGCTTAAAATTCAACAATTTAGTGGTTGAGGATTCAAATATTTTTTTGAAAATTTGACTTTCTTTTTTAATGAATTGAAGTATTTTTGTTTAAAATAGAAATATTTTTTGTTAAAATACCAATTATTTCATTTTTTGTTGATAATTCCACTTGTCAGGCATACATTTTTATAACTTAAAATTTAATTTTGTATGCCTTTGTTGATCAAAATTGATCTTTTATTTATTTGAAAATTCATATTTTTTGAAACTTTCTCTTTCTCGGTAGAAAATTAATTTCTTTGTTTAAAATTCATGTTTCTGGCTGAAAATTCAACAATTAATTTTTTATCTGCAAATTGAACTTTTCCGTTTTTAGTTGAACATTTATCTATTATACTTGAAATCTCCACTACTCGTTTGAAAATTCTACTACTTTGTTGAAAGTGGAACTACTTCCATGAAAATTCATTTTTCTGTTCAAAAGTTCTTGATTACAGGTGAAACTAATTTAGTTTAAAAAAAAAAGTAAAATTTTCACTATTTAAAGTTGATTATTCTGTCTTTGTTTGTTTGTGATTTGTTAGAACAAAATAGTTTCATTTTTATCTAAAATGTATTTGAACAACAATCAAATATTTTAATTTTCAGCTAAAGAGGAGCAGTTTATAAATTCAAATTTTCTCCCGATAATTTCAATTTTTAACTGAGAAAATAAATTATCAACTAATATTTTGAATCTACAAACAGAAAAATGAATTTTAAACAAAAGAATTCAACCAATAAAGATTTAGTTGAATTTTCAACCAAGAATTTTCTATAAAAAAGACTAAGACGAAAAAAGATAAATTTTCAATGAAAAATGAAAATAAAATTTTCAGTTGAAAAAATTAATGTTTAAACAAACAAAAACAAGTTTTAAAACAAATAGTGAAATTTTCAACTACAGAAATGAATTTTTACTCACAATTTTGTGACTGCAATTTCAAACAAAATACATGAATTTTCAACCAAAGAGTTGAATTTTTAACTAAAAAATGTAAATATTCAAACAATTATTTGAATTTTCAATCTAAGAGAATATCAGTTTTAAAAAATGGAATAATTAGTTTTCCAATAAAGGAAAATTAATTTTCAACAAGAAAAATAACCAAACATAATATCGTTAAACTTTCATTAAAAAAAATTAATGTTAAGAAAACTAAATAAATGAATTTTCAAGTAAGAAATTAATTTCTCAACAAAAAATAAGAATTTCCTAGTACAATTATTAATCCTTAAATAGATCAGTTTAAGTTAAAGTTTCTAGAGAGATTATTAAAAAAAAAATGTATTCTCAACGATAGAAATGTCGAATGTTAAAAAAACAAAATAAATAAATTTCGAACAAAGCAGTTAATTTTTCTACCACTTATTTGAATTTTTCAGTAAAAAATATATAAATTAATATAAATGGAATATTTTTTTAGTTTGAAAGAATCATGTTCATAACACAAATATTAAAATAATATTACATTTTAATAAATAATGAAATAGTTTCATTTTCAGTTGAAGAAATTCATATTAAGTCCCAAAAATGTGAATTTAATCATAAAAATGAATTGTTGAACAAAATAGTTCAACTTCCAACGAAGGAGTTAAATTTTCAATCAAAAAGATGAATTTTTAACCAGAAAAATTAATTTTCTTTTCAAAAAGACCAATTTTCAAAAAATAACATAAATTTTCAAATTTATAGTTGAATTTTCAACTAGAAACTGTAAATATTCAAGGAAATAGTTTTTCAGTTTTTCAACTAAAAGAGAGATCAGTTTTGAAAGAAAAATAATATAGTTGATTTTTCATTTGAAAGAACTAATTTTCAACAAAAGACACGAATTTTTAACAAAATCAATATGCTTAACAAATAAAATTCTTAAATTTATCGTATAGGTGGATTTTTAATGAAAAATAATAGTGTTAGATTTTCAGTTATAAACATTAATTTGTAAGCAAGAAAAATTTTTTTCAAGCAACTTGTTTGATTTACAACTAGAACGATGAATTTTCAATTGAAATTATAAATCTGCACCCAGAAAAATTAATTTTTGAATCAAATATTTTAGTTTTCCACTAAAAAGTACTATTTGCGAAAAAATAAAGTAGTAAGTTTTTCAGTTAAAAAAACTAGTTTAAAAGAAAATTCAAGAAATGTGAAATTTTCCATGAAGCCGCTGAATTTTCAACAACAAAAAATTAATTTTTAAATGAAAATAGAATAGTTATATCTTGAACATAAAAAATTCATGATTAATCAAATAAGAAATAAGAAACTTCTGTTGAAAATCTTTTGATGAAAATTCAAATATTTGGTTCAAAAATCATCCTTTTTCAGATGAAAATGTATTTCTAACTGAAAACTTAATTATATTCTTGAAAATTCGGTATTTTTCGTTGTAAAATTATTCTCAATAATTGAAAATTCCAAGGTACCATTTTAAGATGAAAATTTATATTTTGCATTTAAAAATTCAACTGTTTGGTTAAAAATTAATGAATTTTGTTGAAAATTCTTCACCTGTAATAGAAAATTAACTATCTTAGTTAAAAATTTATTTTTTCAGTTGGAAATGCATTCTTCTAGTAAAAAAGTATTTTTTTTATTGAAAATGTAATTTTCTCATTTTTAAGAGAAAATTTATATTTTTCAGTGAAAAATTGAACTATTTGATTAAGATTACCCTTTTTTCGGCAGAAAATCATTATTGTTGGTCAAAAATTGTCTACTTTATAGAAAATTTAACCTATCGTTGGAAAAATAATTTTTTCTGTTGCAAATCTAACTGTTTTGTTGAACATTCGTCTTTCTCAGTAGAAAATAATCTCATTCGAAATTTTTTTTTCTGTTGAAAATTGATTTTTTCATTGAAAATTTAACTTATACAATTATTATAAAAAAATTCTTTTTCAGTTAACAATCCAACTATTTTATTGAGATTCCACCTTTTTCGGTAGAAAATAATTATTCTTTGTCAAAAATTTTCAACTTTGTGAAAAATTCAACCATTTTTTCGGAAAAGTCATTTCTCCTTTCAAAATTTTATTTTTTTTTGTAAAAAATCGATTTTTTTATTGAAAATTATAGTTAAAAAATCAACTATTTGATTGAAACTTAATCTACTTTGTAGAAAATTTATAAATTTTGTTAACAACTAATTTTGTTTGTTCAAGACTTTAAATTTTAGTTGAAAATCTTCTGATAGATATTTAATTATTTTGCTATATTGAATCAATAGGAAAAAAATATTGAGAAACTTGTGGATAGAATCCGTGACGTCAAATTCCATAGTGAAATCAACAAAAAAATGGAAAAATCATCATTTTTTACCAACCTAATAATCTATGCCACCAGATTTTAGTTCCTTATTTAACATTCCTATTTCTTGTTTAGAAATTGTGCAAATTACTTCAAAATTGATCTTTTTTGATGAGAATGTAACGATTTTAACGAAATTTTCTATATTTTATTAAAAGTTTAACTATTTTGTTACAAATAACATTCTCTCTCAACATTCTTATTTCTTGTTTGAAAATTCAACTGAGTTTTTGAAATTCTTTTTTTTTATTAGAATTTAACTATATTAACGGAAGTTTATACATTTTATTATAAGTTTCAACTATTTTGTTTAAAATATCTTCTTTTAACATTACCATTTCCTGCTTAGAAATCAAACTCAGTTTTTGAAAATTTATCGTTTTTTGTGAGAATGTAACTATTTTAATGAATCAAACAAAATATTTTCTTAAAATCATTACTTGTTTCATTAAACCAAAAATAAATGTAAAATTGAGGAAAAGATCTTAGATGAAAGACAATTTTTCACTGGAAATCAATCATCAATGACTTATATTTTTTGCGAAGAAGTCGGGCAGGTGTCACTTGTCTTGTCTAGATTGACTATTTCTACTTTCAATCATTATTCATTTAAAATTTGATTTTTAATTCTATAAATTGGAAAATGAAATTTTTGGTGAAGAATTTGGGCAGGTGTCCCTTGTCTTGTCTAGTTTGACTATTCCTACTGTCAATCATCAATAGTATAAGATTTAATTTTTGAACCTATAAATTAGGAAATGAGATTCTTGTGAAGAAGTCGGGCAGGTGTCACTTGTATTGTCTAGATTGACTGTTTCTACTGTAATTCATTAATGGTTTAAAATTTTATTTTTAATTCTATAAATTATAAAATGAGATTTTTGGTGAAGAATTTGGGCAGGTGTCACTTGTCTTGTCTAGTTTGACTATTCCTACTGTCAATCATGAATTGTTCAAAATTTAATTTTTGAATTTACAAATTGAAAAATAAGATTTTCGTAAAGAAGTTGGGCAGGTGTCACTTGTCTTATCTAGATTTACTGTTTCTATTATAATTCATTAATCGTTTAAAATTTTATTTTTAATTCTATAAATTATAAAATGAGAGTTTTTACGAAGAAGTCGGGCAGGTGTCACTTGTCTTGTCTAGATTAGCTATTTCTACTTTCAATTATTAATAGTTTAAAATTTGATTTTTAGTTCTATAAATTGGAAAATGAAATTTTTGGTGAAGAATTTGGGCAGGTGTCCCTTGTCTTGTCTAGTTTGAATATTCCTACTGTCAATAATGAATTGTTCGAAATTTAATTTTCAAATCTATAAATTAGAAAATGAGATTTTCGTGAAGAAGTCGGGCAGGTGTCCCTTGTCTTGTCTAGTTTGAATATTCCTACTGTCAATCATGAATTGTTTGAAATTCAATTTTTGAACCTATAAATTGGAAAATAAGATTTTCGTAAAGAAGCCGGGCAGGTCTCACTTGTCTTGTCTAGATTGACTATTTCTACTGTCAATCATGAATTGTTCGAAATTTAATTTTCAAATCTATAAATTAGAAAATGAGATTTTCGTGAAGAAGTCGGGCAGGTGTCCCTTGTCTTGTCTA
>CAKNXH010061946.1:0-10282 GCA_932178445.1 Andricus quercusramuli | reverse complement strand
GGGCAGGTGTCACTTGTCTTGTCTAGATTGACTATTTCTACTGTCATTCATTAATGCTTCAAAATTTTATTTTTAATTCTTTAAATTATAAAATGAGATTTTTGGTGAAGAATTTGGGCAGGTGTCTCTTGTCTTGTCTAGATTGACTATTTTTACTGTAAATCATGAACTGTTTGAAATTCAATTTTCAAATCTATAAATTAGAAGATGAGATATTCGTGAAGAATTCGGGCAGGTGTCACTTGTCTTATCTAGATTGACTATTTCTACTGTCAATCATTGATTTTTTTTAATTTAATCTTTAATTCTATATATTAGAAAATGAGAGTTTTTGCGAAGAAGTCGGGCAGGTGTCACTTGTCTTGTCTAGATTGAATATTTCTACTGTCAATCATGAATTGTTTAAAATTGATTTTTCAAATCTATAAATTAGAAAATGAGATTTTCGTGAAGAAGTCGGGCAGGTGTCCCTTGTCTTGTCTAATTTAACTATTTCTACTTTCAATCTTTAATCGTTTAAAATTTGATTTTTATTTCTATAAATTGGAAAATGAAATTTTTGGTGAAGAATTTGGGCAGGTGTCCCTTCTCTTGTCTAGTTTGAATATTCCTACTGTCAATCATGAATTGTTTGAAATTCAATTTTTGAACCTATTAATTGGAAAATAAGATTTTCGTAAATAAGTTGGGCAGGTGTCACTTGTCTTGTCTAGATTGACTGTTTCTATTATAATTCATTAATCGTTTAAAATTTTATTTTTAATTCTATAAATTATAAAATGAGATTTTTTTGTGAAGAATTTGGGCAGGTGTCTCTTGTCTTGTCTAGATTGACTAGTTCTACTGTAAATCATGAAGTGTTTGAGATTCAATTTTCAAATCTGTAAATTAGAAAATGAGATTTTCGTGAAGAAGTCGGGCAGGTGTCACTTGTGTTATCTAGATTGACTATTTCTACTGTCAATCATTGATTTTTTTAAATTTAATGTTTAATTCTATATATTAGAAAATGAGAGTTTTTGCGAAGAAGTCGGGCAGGTGTCACTTGTCTTGTCTAGATTGACTATTTCTACTGTCATTCATTAATGCTTCAAAATTTTATTTTTAATTCTTTAAATTATAAAATGAGATTTTTGGTGAAGAATTTGGGCAGGTGTCACTTGTCTTGTCTAGATTTACTATTTTTACTGTAAATCATGAACTGTTTGAAATTCAATTTTCAAATCTATAAATTAGAAAATGAGATATTCATGAAGAATTCGGGCAGGTGTCACTTGTCTTATCTAGATTGACTATTTCTACTGTCAATCATTGATTTTTTTTAATTTAATCTTTAATTCTATATATTAGAAAATGAGAGTTTTTGCGAAGAAGTCGGGCAGGTAACACTTGTCTTGTCTAGATTGAATATTTCTACTGTCAATCATGAATTGTTTAAAATTGAATTTTCATATCTATAAATTGGAAAATAAGATATTCCGTGAAGAAATCGAGCAGGTATCACATGTCTTATCTAGACTGACTGTTTCTACTGACCATCATTAATTGCTTAAAATATAATTAAATAATTCTTAATTTTTAAATCTAATTTCCTGTTTTTTTTTCTTTAAATTGAAATTTAAAAAACAATCATCCTTTTTTTTAATTTCGTCCTTTGAAGGTCACGTGTTTGGTTGAAAATTCAACACTTAATTCATTTACATAAATAGTGAACTGTTCCATTTTTGGTTGGAAATTTATTTTTTTTAGTTAAAAATTCGACTATTTTGTTTGAAATTTCGTCTTTTTCGATTGAAAATTAATCTTTTTTGTTGAAAATTAATCTCATGAGCGAAAATTTCACTATTTTCTCTAAATTTGTTTGCTGGAATAAACACTTCGTTTCATTGAAAATTTATCTTTTTAGTTGAAAATTTAACTGTTTTATAAATATTTCGTCTTCTTCGATTGAAAATTAATCTTCTACGTTCAAAGTTAACCTTATTGGTTACAATTTTTCATATTTTCTATCATTTGGGGTTTTTTTCAACAAAAAATTATTTTTTAAAAAGAAAATGTAACTTTTCTATTTGTTGTCAAAATGGAACCGGTAAAAGTGAAAAATCCAATAATTCAACAATTTTTCTAAAATTTTTTTTTTATATATTAACATATTAACAATTTCGTCTTTTTCTGTAGTAAATTAATCTTCTGTGTTCAAAATTAATCTTCTTATTAAAAAATTTCAGAATTTTTTTTAGATTCGTTTTTTTTTAATAAAAAATTCGTTTTTTTATTGAGAATTGGATTTCAACCATTTTCATTGAAAATGTATCTTTTACTTGAAAATTTAGCTGTTTCGTAAATATTTCTTCTTTTTCGATTGAAAATTCATCTTATTGGTTAAAAATTACGATATTTTCTGTACTTCGTTTTTTTTGAACAAAAAATGTTTTTTTTTAATAGAAAATGTAACTTTCCCATGTTTCGTCGAAAACTTATCTTTCTTAGTTGAAAATTCGACTATTTGATAAAAATTTTGTCTTTTTTGGTAGAAAATTTATTTTCTGTTTTGAAAATTAATCTTCTTGGTTAAAAGTTTCACTAATTTTCTTTTATTTTTTAATTTTTTTTTTATTTTGATTCTAAATTCGTGCTTTTCTTATTTTAAATGTTACTTTTTCATTTTTCGTTGAATATTCATCCTTTTCAGTTGAAAATTCCACTATTTGGTAACAATTTCGTTTTTTTCGTTGGAAAATCAATCTTTTTGTTGAAAATTAATTCTCTTGGTTAAAAATTTCGCAATTTTTGTAGATTTGTTTTTTCGAATAAAAAATTCCTTTTTTTTCTATTGAAAATGTGACTTTACCATTTTTCATTGAAAATTGATCTTTTTAGTTGAAAATTTAATTTTTTCGTAAATATTGCATCTTTTTTGATTGAAAATTAATCTTCTTTCTTGAAAATTAATCTCGTTCGCTAAAAATTTCAATATTCCCTTCAGTTTGTTTTTTTTTTCAAGAAAAAAAAATTTTCTCAAAAGAAAATTTAGCTTTTCCATTTTTCCTTGAAAATGTATCTTTCTTAGTTGAAAATTCGACTATTTGATAAAAATGGCATCTTTCTCGGTAAGAAATCAATCTTCTTTTTTAAAAATTAATCTTCGCGGTTAAAAATTCCAACATGTTTCTTAAACTTTTTTTTATGACAAATTCGTCTTCTTTTCATTTAAAATGTTACTTTCTCATTTTTTGTTGAAAATTTATCTTTTTTCAATTAAAAATTAACCTTCTTGATTAAAAATTCCGCAATTTATTTTTAGATTTGTTTTTTTTTTTTTTATACAAAATACGTTTTTTTTATTGAAAATGTAACTTTCACATTTTTCGTTTGAAAATTTATATTTTAAGTTGAGAATTTAATTCAATTTAATTTAATTTCATTGTAATAATAATTAAATAAATTATTAATGAATAAATTATAATAAATAAATAAATAAAATAAAATAAATAATATAATAATAATCATAACAAAATAAATAAATAAATAAAATTATTAATAAATGATAAATAAAATAATAAATAAATAAATTATATAAATAATTAAATCAAAATAATAAATAAATTTAATTCAATTTGGAAAACCACTATAAAATGCTCCTATTGTAGTTTAAAAAATAAAATCTAAAAATTTAAAAGTGGAACTATTCCATTTTTAGTTGAAAATTTATCTTTTTCAGTTGACAAAATTAAAAATGGTTTGATTGAAAACATTACAACTTTGTTGAAAATTATAATATTTTTGGTTGAAAATTTATTTTCCTAACTGAAAATTTATTTTTCCAAAGAAAGAAAACGGTATTTTGAACGATTCCCAGATTTAAAAATAATGTGACTCAAAATTCAACTATCATTGTTGACAAATGGATTCTAGTACATTGTCTTCTGGGTGAAGGTGAATTTTTCACCTACTTATCATATTTTCTCAGACTCTTTATACAAAGATGAGTATATAAAGAGCAGGCAGACAAAAAAAGTCCTCTTTCGTCGACAATTGCTAGATGAAGAGAACTTAAAATTTATAAAAAAATGTTGAAACTCCGAATTTTCATTTTTTTTATATTTTGCATTTTGCACCAGTGGGAAATTCTCGTAGCTGCACATGAGAAACATGGGGTCAACAAGGATGGCAAGGAGAGCACGGGTGGCAGCAAGGAGAGCACAGGTGGCAGCAAGGAGAGCACAGGTGGCAGCAAGGAGAGCAAGGCCAGCAGCAAGGTGTGTCAAACTCCTGAATGTAAAGAGGCTGGTATGTTAAATTATTTTTTAATTTGCCTTTTACATTTATTAATAATCTCATTTACAATTTCGTGAAAAATGTATCCTTTTCAATTGAAAAAATTAATTTTTTTGTTGAAAATCCGTCTTTTTGGCTTCGAAATTCAACAATTTTGTAGAGAATTCATGTTTTTCTTTTCTTTGTCTTGTTCCTTAGTGAATAATTCTTTCTATTTAAAAAGTTATCTTCATTTTTTGAAATTCAAATATTTAGTTGAACGCTAAACTCTTTGTTGAAAATTAATCTTTCATTAGATTCATCTCTTCAGTTTGAAATTCATCTCTTTGATTGGAAATTCTACTATTTGATTGAAATTATTAATTTATTTTTTTTTTGAGAATTAGGGTTTTTGATTCAATATTAAATAATACCACTATTGCTTGAAAAATTAGCATTTTCAGTTAAAAATTCAACTATTCGGTTAAAAATTTATTTTTTTTTATTTGAAAATTCAACTATTTGGTTGAACATTAATTTTTTTCGGTATGAAATAATTCTTCTTTAGAAAATTATCTCTGTGGTTGAAAATTGAACTATTTGGTTGGAATTTTTATATATTCTCTTTTATTTGAAAACTCATTTTTTTAACGTAAGATATAAAACATCCATTTTGCTTGTAAAATTTTCTTTTTTGGTGAAACTATTGATTCAAAATTTTTTCTTCCTTATTACAAAATTAATTTATTTTAACTCAAAAAATTAGCTTTCCTAGTTAAAAATTCAACCATTTGGTTGAAAATTGTTCTTTCTTAATTGAAAATTGATGTATTTTGTTGAAAATTCTATTTTTTCAGTAAAATAATTTTTTTTGTTGAAAAATTCATTTTCTTGATTGAAAATTCAACTACTTGATTGCAAATTTTTCGTCTTTTTTTTCTATCTGGTTCGAAATTCTACTTTTTTTTGTGTGCATAATTTGTCTTTTTGGCTTTAAAATTTCACAATTTTGTAGAAAATTCGTGTATTTCTTTAATGTTTGTCTTTTTTTGTAGTAAATAATTCTTCCTGTTCAAAAAGTTATCTCTTTTGTTCAAAATGAAAATATATCGTTGGCCATTAAACTCTTTTGTAAAAGTTAATTTTTTTTTATTCATCTCTTTAGTTTAAAATTTATCTTTGTTTGAAAATTCAGCTGTTCAACTCTTTGGTTGAAAATTAATGTATTTTGTTGAAAATTCGTTTTTTTTCTAGCAAATAATTATTCTTCACAACATTATCTCTTTGGTTGAAAATTTAACTATTTGGTTAAAAAATAATTTTTCTTAATTTGAATATTCATTTTTTTAACCTGAAAAATTAGCTTTCTCATTTAAAAATTCAAATATTCGTTAAATAATGTATCTTTCTTATTTGAAAATGCAACTATTTGATTGAAAATTGACGTATTTTGTTGAAAATTAGTTTCTTTCGGTAAAAAATCATTTTCCAAAAAATTATCCTTGTGGTTGAAAATTCATCTTTTTAGTTGGAAATTAATGTATTTTCATTAATATTCATTTCTTTAGTAGAAAATAATTCTTCTTCAGAAAATTATCTTGGTCGTTGGAAATCCAACTATTTGGTTGAAAAATGTTTTTTTTTCTCATTTGAAAATTAATCATTTTTAAACTTTAGATGAAAATTTTTCATTTTCATCTTAAAATTATCTTTTCAAGTTGAAAATACAACGATTTGATTGCAAATTCACGTATTTTATTAGAAATTGGTCTTCTTATGGTAAAAAATACAACTATTTGATTTAGAATTAACTATTTGGTTAGAAACTCCACTGTTTTGTAGATAACTTGCCTTTTTGGTTTCAAAAATCAAGAATTTTGTGAAAAATTAATGTATTTTTCAATTTTCTTTTTCGCTAGTAAATAATTCTTCCCATTCAAAAATTATCTTTTTTGTATGAAATTCAAATATTGAGTTGAACAATAAACCCTTTGTTAAAATTTAATCTAGTTTTAGATTAATCAGTTTAGTTTAAAATTTATCTCTTCGATTTAAAATTCAACTAATTGGTTGAAGATTAATTTTTCTTGGCATGAAATATTTTTCTCCAGAAAATTATCTCTGTGGTTGAAAATTTAACTATTTGGTTGGAAAATGTTTCTCTCTCTGATTCCAAAATTTATTTATTTTGACTTGAAAAATTAACTTTTTTAGTTAAAAATTCAATTACACGGTTAAGAATTGATCATTCCTAATTGAAAATTCAACTATTTAGTTGGAAATTGGTGTATTTACTTGAAAATTCGTTTTTTTCCGGTGGAAAATAATTCTTATCTTCCAAAAGTTTATCATTTTCATTGAAAATTTACCTATTTAGTTAAAAAATGTTCTTTCCCCGGCAGAAGCTAATTCTTTTTCTTCAAAAAATTTACTGTGTGGTTAAAAAATTACCTATTTCTTTGGAAATGTTTTCTTTTCTTAATTTGAAGTTTATTCATTTTATCACGTGAAGTTGGCTTTTCCGATAAAAATTCAACTATTCGGTTCAACATGAATTTGTTTGATTCGAAAATGCAACTATTTGGTTGAAAATTCTTTTTTCGTTTGGTAGCAAATAATTAATTTAAAAAAAATTATTTTCTTGGTTGAAAATTCAACTATTTGGTTTAAAATTGATGAATTTTGTTGAAAATTCTTTTTTTTCTGTAGATAATCATTTCCGAAAAATTATCTTTGTGGTTGCAAATTTCACTATTTGGTTTAAAAATGTGTTGATTTTTTGATTTATTTTAAAATTCACTTTTTTTAAAGTTAAGAATTAAAAATTCCATTTTGCCTGCAAAACTATCTTTTTGGTCAAAAGTTCAAATGCAACTATTTGATTGACGATTGACGTATTTTGTCAGAGATTCGTTTTTTTCGGTAGAAAATAAATTTTTTAAAAATTATTCTTGTGATTAAGAGTTCAACTATTTGATTCAAAATTCAGGTATTTTATTGAAATTTTTGTTTGATTGGTAGCAAATAATTCTCCTTCGGAAAATTATCTTTTTGGTTGAAAATTTAACTATTTGGTTAAAAAATGTTTTTTTTTTAATATTAATTTTCTTTACTTGAAAAAGTAGCTTTCTTATGTAGAAAAAACACCTACTCGGTTAGAAATGTATCTTCCTTATTTAAAAATGCAACTATTTGATTGAAAATTGATGTATTTTTTTTTAAATTAGTTTTTTTTCGGTAGGGAATAATTCTTCAAAAAATTATCCTTGTGTTTGAAAATTCAACTATTTGCTTTGCAAAATGTTGTTTTTGTTCTGATTTGAAAATTAAATTTTTTTTAACTCAACATTTAAAAATTTCCATTTTGCTTGTGAAACTATCCTTTTTTATTTAAAAGATGAACTATTCAATTAGGAATTTTTTTTTATTGGAAAATTCAACTACGTATTTGGTTAAAAAATATTTTTTTGTCTGATTCGAAAATTTATTTTTTTCAACTTAAGGTATAAAAATTTCATTTTTCCTGTAAAACTATCTTTTCTAGTGAAAAATTCAACTTTTTTACGGAAAAGTTATCTTTCTTACATGAAAATTCATCTATTTGATTGAAAATGTATGCAATTTATTGGAAATCTATCTTTTCTGGTGGAAAATTCAACTATTTGGTTAAAAAATTCACTCTTTTGTAGATAATTCTTCTTTTCGGCTTCATGGAAAGTTGATCTTTTTGATTAAAAATTCAATTATTTGGTCAAAAATTCAACTTATCAGTTTTAAATTAACTTTCCTGGCTGGAAACTCATATTCTTAGATTGAAAACATGAATAATTTGTGGAAGATTCGTTTTTTAGGGTTGATAATTATATAATTTAGAAACAAAAATTTCATTCGTCAACTGAAGATTTTTTTTTTATATTCAACTATTATCTAGAATTCGTCTTTCAGTTTCAAAAATGTATCACTTTTGGTGAAAATTTCAACCTTTTTGTTAAATACTCATATTTTTGGGATAAATATTCAACTGATTTATAGAAAATTCATCTTTTTGAATAAATTCGACTGTCTTTTAAACGAAAACTGCTTAATAATTCTGAATGAAAACTATTTTATGTAGAAACTCGACAACTTAGTTACAAGTGGAATCAATTTATTAAAAAATCAACTATTCAGTTAAAAAAATTTGTTTTTGTTTGTTTGAAAATGAAATTAAAGAATTTGAACTATTTCAATACTAATTGAATTTTCTATTAAAAATTTATATTTTCTCGTTAAAAATTCAAGTGGTTGGTAGAAAGCTCGTATTGTTGGCTTGAAAATTCAACAATTTAGTTGAAATTTCTTTTCTCTGTTGACTGAAAATATCTTTTAGTAAGTTAGATTTTTTTTCACATATGAACGATTACATTTTTTATTGAGAATTAATATTTTTTTATCGAAAATTAATTTCTTCTTTTGAAAGTGTAACTATTTTATCAATAATCAATTTTTTTTCTAATTGATCTTCTCGGCAAAAAAAATTAATCTATTCGCTTAAAAATTCGAATGCATTTGGTTCAAATCAACTTTTCTGTTGAAAATTCGAAAAAAAATTCCTTCTTTTTTTCTTGTTTAAAAAAAAGAAATTCGTTCTTTCTTGACTTAGAATGCTTTCCGGTTCAAAATTAAGTGGCTCAGAATCAAACTATTTTGTTAAAAATTATTTATTTTTTCAACGAAAATTCGTTTCAGTTGGAAATTAAACTATTCGGTTGAAAATGAACTTTTTTCTCGAAAAATCTTTTTAGGTAAAAATACACCAGTTCGGTTATCAATGAACTGTTTTTATTCAAAATTAAAAACTTTTTCTTCGGATACTTTGTCGAAAAATAACTTTTTCGTTGAAAATTCAACTTTTTTCTTAAAAATTCGTCTTTCTGGCTTGATAATTCAACAATTTTGTTGGATTTTGTTTTCCTTTCTTGAAAAAAATAAATTTTTTCAATGCACAATTTTGTCTAAAATTCGATATTTTTTTAATTTGTTTTTTCATGGGACATTTTATCATTATTGTCGAAAATTCAACGCTGTGATTTTTAGTTTCCTATGATAATTGATTTCTAAATTTAGAATGATTTTTGTTATTTTGTAGTTATTTTTGGTTGAATGTAAGAAACCGGGTTATGGGAACCTTCTTTTGAAAATTAAAACAAATATTTCTCTGAGCCTGCCTCTGCTTGTGGCATATCAAATTTCCTGGTCTTTTCAGGTAACATTTATTTTATGTTATCAACGTGGAGGTCAATTTACGAGTTTCACAATTTTAGAATCTTATTGTCTGAATAAAATTGAAATATTTTCTCAATTAAATTCCTTATTATTATTATTATTATTCAAAAAGATGAATTTTCTACAAATCATTTCAATTTTTATCCCAAAAATATGATTATTTAACAATAATGTATGAGAATAAAATTGTCGACAAAAAACTTTTTTTAGTCGAAAAATAAAAAAGGTTCAACGAAATCATCCGATTATTGAGCCTAAAAGACGATTTTTTTTACAAAATCAGTAAAATTTTGAATCCAAGGATATGAGTTTTCAGCAGAGAAAGTTAACTTGAAACTAGAAAGTTGAATTTCTTACCAAATAATTGATTTTTCCACCAGAAAGGAAAATTTCCAATGAAATACAGGAATTTTAAATCAAATGAATGAACTTTCATCTGAAAAAATAAATTTTTAACCAAAACGTTGATTTTTTAACTGAAAAATATAGTAATAGTATGTAATTTTTGTAGGGAACATTTTCTACAAAAAAAAATTCAATAAAATACATAAATTTTCAAACAAATGTTTGATTTTTTATCCATGAATGATATATTTTCTATCAAAAAGTGGCATTTTTGACCGAAAAAGATAGACTAACGAGCAAAATGGAATTTTCAAATCTAAAGTAAAAAAAAAAAGATTTTTAAAGTAAGAAAAACGAACCATTTTTCAACCAAATAGTTGAATGTTCAACCAAGAAGATAATTTTTCGAAGAAGA
>CAKNXH010061944.1:7713-18921 GCA_932178445.1 Andricus quercusramuli | reverse complement strand
AACTGTACAAAATTTTTAGAAATGTAGATGTTTAAAGGTTTCAAAAAGAAAATTTAGAAAATTATAAGACAATTATCCTAAATTTTGAATGATTTTTCAAAATTGTAAGAAAAATACTAGTCAGTTAAAAATATTTTTAGGAACTAAAGATATTTTAAATAGATTTAAAATATTTAAAAACTTGTAACAATTTCCGAAATCAAATATTTCTTGATTTCTTCCAAACCTCCAAGGGTCCTGAACATCTTTTAAAAAGATTTGAATTTTTACTAATATTTTGTAAAATCCTATCAAATAAAAAAAAAGTTCTTTAAAATCTTCTAGATTCTTTTTTGACAAATCTGAAATATACAAAAATCTTTTTTAATTTTCTCAAGAATCTTACCAAAATTATATTTATTCAAATTTAAAAACAAACTGATGTTACTTATTTTCTTGTTCTCAATTCTCAGAATTTAATTTCAGCTCACATTTAAGTACATATTCACAAACTTTTAACAAATACTTATTTGAAATTTCTACACTGTATCATTATCATCATAATTTTGTATTCTTTGTGGTATTGAAAAAAATTTTGAATTGGTGAATTTCAATTAGTACTTAAAAAGGTCGAAAATAATGTTACGTAATACGTGAATGCTCCCTGATCTAAATGGTCTTTCGAAAGTTATCTGGGTACTAATTTAAATTTCCCTCTACTAATGTAGTATACTAATACTAATGTAGTCTACCACTTTTTTAATACAAATTAAAAATTTTAATAAAATCGATTGCTATGGATTATAACAATGTTGAATAGAAAATTGAATTCTCTGTCAAAAATTTGTCGCCTTAATTTGCTTTTTTAAAAAACCAAAAAATCGGGGCGGACATGAAACTATGTTTTAACCAGGTTTAAGTATAGGTCTAAACCTAGGGCAGACCTGGTTGTCTCTCCCAGCCACTTGGACCAAGTCCTAAGAAAAGACCAGGTTTTTTCGGGAAGTGTGCTATGTGGGAAATAAGAAGACCCCGAGTGCAATATCACTACTTGAAACATTTTGAATGGAAAACAGTTTTCAACCAAGAAAGATGAATTTTCAATTAGAAAGATGACTCTTTAAGAAAATTGTTCCATTTTCAGCAAGGTTATTGAAATTTTATTTATTGGTGATTTACCTATTCTGTTCAGAAATCCTTAATTTTTTTGGACATTAATTTTTTCCTGATAACTAAGCTTTTCCATTGTTAGTAACAGTTGATCGTGTTTCTTTGAAAATTCAACTAATTTATCTTGAAAAATTATGAAAACTTTATTTTCTGACAAATTAATCTTCTGGATTGAAAATGCAACTACCTCGTTCAAACTTACAAGTTCCTAAGTAACAATTAATGTTAATATTTAAAGATCCCTCTCTTTGGTTAAAAAGTTTAACTAGGTTGTTGAAAATTATTCTTTTCTGGTATGAAAATGAATTTCTTTGTTGAAAATTATTATTTTTAGTCAAAAATTCATCTATTTTGGTAAAAAGTTCAACGATTTGGTTAAAAATTTAAGTATATACTGAAAAATTGAATTATTTGGTAGATAATGGTAGTTCTTTGTTGAAAATCAATGTTTCTGTTACAACATTCATTATTTTAGTGCAAATTGAACTATTTCTTTGTGATTTACATTTTTGGCGGAAATTCAAATTTCCGGTTCGAAGATGCGACTGTTTTATAGAAAATTCGCCTACTTGGCTTAAAAATTCAAGAATTTTGTATAACATTCAACTACTTGGTTAAAAACTTAACTTTTTGGATGAAACTTTGTCTGTTTGGGTAGATTATTAATCTTTTATTTTAAAAACTCTTTCGTTTTGTTAAACATTCAACTATTCGGCTACAAATTTGTCTGTTTTGTTGAATTAAGCCGGTCAAAAATTCATTTTTTAAAGTAATTTATTATACTGAAAATTGCAATAATATTCCATTTTTGATAAAAAACTTTTTTTTTAGTTGAAAATTCAACAATTTGGTTCGACATTTATGTATTTTTATAATAATTCGTATTTTTCTCAGAAAATTATTCTTATTGGCTAGGAAACCATATCTGTGGTTGAAAATCAAACTACACTCTAAGAAAAAGTCTATTAACAGTAAAATTACGTTCCTTTCAAAACGCGTCCTTTGAAATTAAGCAGATTTCTTTTGTCCATCAATAGAATTGTTTCACTGTTCAAAGACTTATCCGTTAAATGCAAAACGGAAGTAGTTTTACTGATGAACGATTTCTTTTGACTTTGAAAAGAATTCCTTTAACTATTAGAGGATTTCATTTGTTGAACATAATTGAGAAAAGTTCACATTTCAAACAAAATCGAGTGCGAAGCACGAGATACGTGATGAGTATGTGTTCGTTAAAGCCGTAGGAGCTTTAACGAAAGAGAATTCACAATCACCAAATTACAGTTGTCGATACTTTGACCTTTATAGTCCAGTCAACGAAGCTCTGAAATAACATTTTTAAGGCTGCATCAGAAATGGATGCATTTTTGCATACACCCTATTTTTGGGGTGATAAGCCCGAATATGAAATTAATTTTCAATTACAATGCTTTTCTCTCGCCGAAAATTGATTTTCCGAAGTTTTCCGCTTTTTTCGCAGGAAATACTGATCGTACCGAAAAAATAAGGCAACCACGTTGTCGAGGAGGTCATTTTACATAGATAACGACTGTCAAATACATTTTGATAATCGTAAAATCTCAAGAAACGAGCGATTGTTTGAAACGGCCATATATATAGATATAGTGCGCGTGGTGCTCTCGCCGACTGATGCGAGAGCCAGGGTGTCTAGCGGACCGGGAAACCGGGAAAAAACCGGAAAAACCCCGGGACAACCCCGGGAATTTTGTCTAGGACCGGGAATTTTTTGCATTTCATCGAAAAATCGACTTTTTTCTACTTTATCTTCTTTTCATTTCATTTGCACTTTATCTGCAGTCGCAAGATTCCTTCCTAGGCTTATCCTGAGTACCGATTTATGTAATTTTTTACGTTCTCATCCTAATGAGAAGGTATTGGTTTTATGTAAAGTTGGACTTAGTCGGTTTTAATCAAATCTTTAGGTTTTGAAACCTACACAGTCAGAAAAAACGATTTTTACGAAGGTGTCTGTCTGTAGTCTGTATTCGGTAGTCTGTAATCTGTAGTCTGTAATCTGTAGTATGTCTGTATTCTGTAGTCTGTCTGCAGTCTGCAGGCACGATAACTTTCGAAAAAATGATCAGATTGGATTGAACTTTAGCACACTTTTTTAAGACCTAAAATAAAAAGACAAGTTATAAAAGCCAGCTATTTTGGATCTAAATTCAAAAAGTGAAAACATTTTCAAAAATTTTGAGACCATTTTTTTAAGAGTTGAAAATTCTATGTGCTCACAACCACTTTTTGAGTTTTCTTGAAAAATCGAATATTCCAATTTTGACCCCACATAAAATAATGAAAAATAAACAATGATTCGATTTTGCGGTCAAACTATGCAATATACAAAAAAAGATTAATCATCAAAAATTGTGTACCTAAAAAAGATCAACAAATTTGTGAGGAATCATTTTTCTATAGGAAGCGTGGTTTTGGTTTTAATCGTGAAAAATGACATTACCACGTAAACAAAAAATCGAATTTTTTATATTCTCATTCTTATGAGAAGGTATTCGGTTTATGTGAAATTTAACATGGTCGTTTTTCATTAAATCTCCACGTTTTGAGACACCCCGAGTCAGAAAAAACGATATTCAAGAAGCTGTCTGTCTGTATACTGTATTTAGTGTGTAGTCTGTCTGTCTGTAGGTACGATAACTTTCAAAAAAATGATCAGATTGGATTGAGCTTTGGCACACTTTTTTAAAACCTGAAAGAAAAGGACAAGTTCTTTATCCAGCTATTTTGGATGAAAATTCAAAATTTTATAGCATTTAAAAAATTTTTGAGAGCATTTTTTTCAAGATTTGGAAATTCTATGTACGGCTATTCGTAGTACTCGGAAATTCGAAAAACTTATCCTCACGAAAAACGACACAAGCCACGAAAAAAATAAATAGAGAAAAGTTGTTCACCCAACAAAGAGCTGCAAATTAGTTATTAATCATTTTGTGATGAGACGCGTAGTTTTTGTTTAAGTGTGAAAAATAAAGTTACAAGTAAACAATTTAATTTTTCTGACGCTCAAATTTGGGAGCAGCGCACGATGAGAGTGTGCTTGCGCAGCGGGCAGATTTTTTCTATGTATATTATGTTAAATTTCCTATTTCTATGTATACATTGACTTTTAAAAATCACAAAAAGACATCTAAAACTTGGTTGTGAGGAAAATATTTGACCGGGAAAAATCAGTCGGCGAGAGGAAAGCTTGGTAAATGAAAATTAAAAATGTTATTTCATTGACTGGACTATGAATTCAATATGGGAGGTTTAAGATTGAACGTCAAAATATATTGCATTTTCTACAAAATAGTTGAATTTCTAGCCTAAAAAGATTTTCTAGCAAAAGAGATGAATTTTTTATCCAAAATAACGATTTTCTAACAACAACGGAATTCGATTTTAACCCAATTGTTGTGTTAACAACCAAGTAGATGAACTTTCAATAATAATAAAAATTTACAACAAAATAGTTCAAAATTTAACCAATTAGTTAAGTTTTTAAGCCAAAAAGACGACTTTTTTCGAAAACAGTTGAAAATTCAACAGAAATGTTCATTTTCAACCGAGAAGGATGAATTTTCAACCTACAAAGATGCAATTTTCACCCAAATGGTCAAATTTCAAAACTAAAAGAAAATAAAAATGTACCCCAAAACAGTTGAATTCTTATGCCAAAAAGACGAATTTTTTAGAATATAATTCAATTTTCAACCAAATAGGTAAAATTTCGAATAAAAGGGAAATTCTTCCAAAAATTTAATCGTCAGAGTTTCAGCTTAAATGATTAATTGTCAACAACAAAAAAACAATTTTCAACCAAGAAGACTGATTTTGTACCGAGAAGATAAGTGTGCTACTAAAAAAGACTAATTTTAACCAAAATAAATAAATTTTCAACAAAATTGTTGAACTTTGAAGCCGAAAAAATTATTTTTCAACAAAAAACTTAATTTCATACCAAATATTTCTTGCAAAAAAATAGATCTTCCCCTTTCCCCTGGATTTCGCACCGAAATTTCGGTACACGTTGGCATGGTCTTATAATAATCTTATTTTACATAAAATAAAATATAAAAAATACATGAGTTCTCAACTCAAAAAGATCAATTTTTGAACGAAAAATGGAATATTCAAATTTTCAGTTAAAACAAATAATTTTCAACCAAGAAAAAAGGACTTTTCTACAAAATAGTTGAATGCTCAACTGAAAAAATGTCAATTTAATTTCCAACTTGGAAAAATCGAATATTCAATTTTTAAAAATGGGTTTTCTACCAAAAAGACCTATTTTCAAAAAATACATTAATTTTCAAATAAAAAAATATCAATTTTCAAGCAACAATGAAATATTTAGTACAAAAATTTATTTGCGACTAACAAAAATGAATTTTCAACCAAATAGTTAAACTTTTAGTTGAAGAAATGAATTTTTAACTACAATTATGAATCTCCAACCCAAAACATGAATTTTCGTCTAAAACGATGGATCTTCAACAAACAAAAAAATAATTTTCTACCAAAAAATACTAATTTTTAACAAAATACAAGAATTTTCAACTAAAAAAGATAAATTTGTAAGGAACAATGGAATATTAACATGTTCAGTTGAAAAACTTTATTTTCAACAAACAAAGCAATGAATTTTTATCCAAATAGTTAAATTTTCCGTTGAAGAAATGATTGTTTTACTATAATAATGAATCCTCAAACAAAAAATTAATCTTTAACCAAATAGCTTAATTTTCAAAGCAAAAGATGAATTTTCTACCAAGAAAGACAAACTTCTAACAAAATACACGAATTTTTAACGAAAAAAGAACAATTTTTACCCAGAAATACAATAGAAAAATTTTCAGTTAGAAAAATGAATGTTCAGCAACAAAAAGAAACGAATTTTCAAGAAAATAATTTAAGTTTCAACAAGAAAAAAAAGTTCCAAACAAAAAGATCAAGTTACAACTAATGTGATTACTTTTCTACCAAGAAAAACGAATTTTCAACAAAATAGTAGAATTTGCACCTAAACTAGATACATTTTCAACTTGGAAGAGAAGAGTTAAGTTTTCAACTAAACAGAGAAGAATTTTTGGCCTAACAGATGAAGTATAAACCAATAAGATTAAATTTCTATCAAGAAAGATAAATTTTCAGTTGAGAAAACTAATTTTCAATTTGAAAAAAAAATAATTTTCAACTGAGGAAATGAATTTTCATCCATAAAGATAAATTTCCAGCCTAGAAGATTAATTTTCTGCCAAATAATATGAATTTTCAACTATTTCGATACAAATTAATTGCTTTGTTTGTTGAAAATAAAGTTTTTTAACTGAAAATGCTAATATTCCATTGTTGCTTACAAATTTATCTTTTTTAGTTAAAAATTCATGTATTTTGTTAAAAGTTAGTATTTTTTGGCAGAAAATTCTTTTTTTGTTGAATTCAAACATTCTTGGTTTAAGATAAAAATATTTTTTTGGTTGAATGAAGATTCACGTTATTTCAAATATATCTTTTTTTGGTAGAAAATTAATCTTCTCGGTAGAAGATATATCTTTTTGGACATTTACTCATATCCTTGGTAGAAAATTATTTGGAAATTAGTGAAAAATGTATCTGATTTAGGTGAAAATTCAAGATCTATTTTTTGCAAGAAATATTTGGTATGAAATTAAGTTATTTATTGAAAAATAATTTTTTCGGCTTCAAAGTTCAACAATTTTCTTGAAAATTTATTTATTTTGGTTAAAATTAGTCTTTTTTAGTAGAACACTTATCTTCTTGGTACAAAATCATTCTTCTTGGTTGAAAATTGTTTTTTTGTTGTTGACAATTAATCATTTAAGCTGAAACTCTGACGATTCAATTTTTGGAAGAATTTCCCTTTTATTCGAAATTTTACCTATTTGGTTGAAAATTGAATTATATTCTAAAAAATTCGTCTTTTTGGCTTAAGAATTCAACTGTTTTGGGATAAATTTTTATTTTCTTTTAGTTTTGAAATTTGACTATATTTGGTTGTTAACACAACAATTGGGTTAAAATCGAATTCCGTTGTTGTTAAAAAATCGTTATTTTGGATAAAAAATTCATCTCTTTTGCTAGAAAATCTTTTTAGGCTAGAAATTCAACTATTTTGTTGAAAATGCAATATATTTCGACGTTCAATCTTAAACCTCTCATGTTGAATTCATAGTCCAGTCAATGAAGCCCTGAAATAACATTTTTAATTTTCAGTTACCAAGCTTTTCTCTTAGGCCAGTCAGTGAAGAATGAAAAAGAGTGTTTTGGTGACAAAAATCCAGAATGGAAGCGACAGTGATATTTGGGTATTGTTGATACCTGAGATAAAGGCCAGTATGTTTTCAACAGCAAATTCGCAAACGCAAGAAACTGCGGGCTGTTCAAAGCTTGCGAAATCATGTTTTTTGAAGATTGCGAGCAAGATATGAATCTGCGGGGAAAAAAGTTTAATTATAAATGAAAGATATTAAAAAGATGTACAATTTGATTAGTTGAACTTCGAGATCGGTTAATTTTTTTGCTTAGAAAAAAATCAAAACCGTAAAAATTGGTCACTTTCTAATTTTGGCAATAATGCATGCAGGTCCTTCAAAATATGTGAAAATATGTATTTTTGTGAGGTGAAAGCTTCTGAAAAATTTCAGATTGAAGCAGAGAATACTTTGGCAGGAAATCTGTTTGTTGTTCACAGATTGTCTGTTTTTTCAGGTGCTGTACTTTTGAAAAAAATGTTTAAAGGCAATGAAAGTGCAGAGTTTTGATTCCCAACATCTGCTGTACCCAAAGCAATACTCAGATATTTCTTCCCCCTGATTAAAGTCGGTCAAAAACGGCCGAAAGCAGAAAAAGGCGTTTTTTCCTTATAAACAAATAGAATAACTTCCTTGATTTTCGTCTTACAAAATTGCGGTTTCACTATATGATCAATTATGAGTTCTGAATGAAGAAACAAAAAGGAAAATAGCTCTACGATGATTAGGAGAAGAGATATTTTTTTGTTTGTTAACAATTACTGCAGGTCCAATCTTGATGGTGGAGAGCTCACATTTTAAGAACTTGTAGATGAAGGCTTTAACCAATTTTAGAAGAATGGTCTGAATTTTCATTTGAGAATTGAGGGTTCGCCATCGCGGTGAATTTTGCGGACAACATGCAACTCATTGCGTGACGGCGGAGTGGGGGAAGCACGAAAAAAGCTTCCACGTGCGAGGCATTCGCGCTCAAAGTGAATTACCGTCTTCAAAATGCATCACCTGCAAGTATCTCGTGAGAGATGATTCTTTTTTTAATTTGAACTAAGTTTTTGCGCTGATTAACAATCCTACATCAAAAGTTAGCAAACAGTACATTTAATGCTTCAAATGTAAGGTATATGACTGGTATTTTATAGATTTGAAGTCTATTCCATTGTGTTTGAAAAAATATGTACAGAACATAAAATTTATTGTCAGCCAAATACAGGTCAGAACGATTCATTAAAAATTGAGAAGTGAAGGACGGAATATACAACCAAATTATTCGAAGTATTTCTTTTTAAGTATAGCATATTTATTAAAGAACCTTGGTCATTCCATCTTCGCTTTCTCTTTTATTCAAGTGGAGTCGAAAAGTTCAAGTTTATGGCGAGTCTGAGTTAGAAAACAGAAAAATGGACACATCGAAAAATTACCAAAATCAGTTTCAACAAAACATCACGCGTTTAGTATAATGAACAATAAATTTGTAATCCAATACCCATCTCTTCCAACATTAATTACGAAAGTCGAAAACAGCTAGACAGTACTTCAGTACATTTCCACAAAATGTTGAACCTGCATTTACCAAACAATAAAATATTCATTTTATACACATTTTTTAGAATATGATTAAATAAACTTAATAAAAATAAAACACAGTTCACATTTAATGACACAATTAATTCAGAAATTGTGCAATTGGGGAAAATAATAAAAATAACCTTACATTTGAAGCATTAAATGTACTTTTTTCTAACTTTTGATGTAGGATTGTTAATCAGCGCAAAAAGTTAGTTCAAACTAAAAAAAGAATCATCTCAATATGTCGCTTCGTTCACGAGATATTTGCAGGTGATGCAGTTTGAAGACGGTAATTCACTTGGAGCGCGAATGCCTCGCACGTGGAAGCTGTTTTCGGGCTTCCCCACCCCGCCGTCACGCAATGAGTTGCATGTTGTCCGCAAAATTCACCGCGATGGCAAACCCTCAATTCTCAAATGAAAATTCAGACCATTCTTCTAAAATTGGTTAAAGTCTTCATCTACAAGTTCTTAAAATGTGAGCTCTCTACCATCAAGATTGGACCTGCGGTAATTGTAAATAAACAAAAAAATATTTCCTCTCCTAATCATCGTAGAGCTATTTTCTTTTTTGTTTCTTCATTCAGAACTCATAATTGATCATATAGTGAAACCGCAATTTTGTACGACGAAAATCAAGAAAGTTATTCTATTTGTTTATAAGGAAGAAACGCCTTTTTCTGCTTTCGGCCGTTTTTGACCGACTTTAATCAGGGGGAAAAAATATCTGAGTATTGCAGACAATCTGTGAACAACAAACAGATTTCCTGCCAATGTATTCACTGCTTCAATCTGAAATTTCGCACAAGCTTTCACCTCACAAAAATACATATTTTCACAGATTTTGAAGGACCTGCAAGCATTATTGCCAAAATTAGAAAGTGACCAATTTTTGCGGTTTTGATTTTTTTCGAAGTAAACAAATCAACCGATCTCGAAGTTCGACCAACCAAATTGTACATCTTTTTAATATCATTCATTTATAATTATACTTTTTCCCCCGCAGATTCATATCTTGCTCGCAATCTTCAAAAAACCTGATTTCGCAAACTTTGAACAGCGCGCAGTTTCTTGCGTTTGCGAATTTGCTGTTGAAAACATACTCCCTAGTAGCAAGATAACAGCAGACTGGCGCAAGCTGGGCGCCAGAAAAAGAAGAATCTGTCTGCAGCCTGGCGCCCGGCTGGTTCCGATTTGGCGTACTGTTCTGGCACCAGAGTCTGGTATAGCAGATCCTGGCCAAGACTGGTCATGATATACACCAGACAAAATTAAAAAAACGTAAAATGGTGGTAAGTAGGTTTCTGTGATAGTTTTACACTATATTTCAGCCCTTTCTGGGAGAATATACTGCGAAGACGTCACAAGATTCCAGGATGAGACACACTGAAATATTTTTTAACCTGTTGCTGTATAAGCTTGCATGCTCGCATCTTTAGTCATACTTGTGAATCGCTCAAATTTCCGATTGCTAGATTTTCAATTTCATTATTTATATTCTACATTAATTACTAGTGTTTAAACTAAATACCAGAATCTGGTTCCTTTATTCACCAGATTCTGTTCTTCGTCTGGTCTGATCTTTTCTTCCGCCAGTCTGGTCGACTAGGGGGAGCAGATGCTGAGCCAGACTCTGGCCTGTGTCATACAAGGCAGACGTTGCTACTAGGGCTGGCCTTCATCCCAGGTAGGGCTGGGCGGTTTTCCGGTTAACCGGTTATGACAACCGGTTTTTTTAAAAACCGGCTGGCCGGTTATGTCTTTTTAAAATAACCGGTTAACCGGTTTCTAAAAATAACCTGATTTTATAAATAACCGGTTTTTTAAAATAACCGGTTTTCGAAAATAACCGGTTTTTCAAAATAACCGGTTTTCCAATACAACCTGTGTTTCAAAATAACCGGGTTTTCAATAAAACCGGTTATTTTGAAAACAACCGACTTATAAAAAATCACCGATTGTGGAAAGTAAAAACAGGCAGTTACGACCGGTTGCCTGTCGTCAGCTTCTCACCTGAGTTATACGGCGCATCTAGTTAGTCTGGTAGGGTAGCGGATAAAGTCGGTTCTTTTTTTTTTAGGGCTGGGCGGTTATGGGAGTTCATAACCGGTTATCTGTTATTGAGAAAACCGGTTATTGTAAAAAACCGATTACTGTAAAAAACCGGTTATTGTAAAAAACCGGTTATTGTAAAAAACCGG
>CAKNXH010061943.1:58355-171025 GCA_932178445.1 Andricus quercusramuli | reverse complement strand
ACTGGGAATCGTTGTTAAACAACACATTGTGATTAAATTAAATCTGCTTGAAAAATTGGAAGCCAGCATCTAATAAATGAGTTCATAATACTTCAGAGAACAGTTTCAGAAGTAAGAAAAAAAGTCGTACATCGCAGGGGTGATTATGAAATTAACAGGCGAGCCTCAAGATCTTTATCTTTGCCCCAGGGAATAATTTTATAAGCCCAGCGTCTAGCAAAGTTTTAAAAACGATTAAACTTGTAAGAGCATCGCTTCATCCTCCAATTTCCGTTTCTTACGTGTCATGAAGGATTTATGCAAACTGCCAGACAGGAAACGCTAGAAAATAAAAAAAATAAAAAAAACTCGGCGAGAAATGGTGGGTCATAACGTACACTTTTATAACAGGAATTAAGCAGAACAATCCACTCCTGGCGTATTGCGAAAGCTCGAAGCGCAGTAATCCACGCTTAGATTTAAGCAGAATGATGCGTGTTCATGAAAGACCCATTAGCCTGATTTAAATGGCAATTCTCTCTAATTACTCGTAACGATCCTCGTCGAGATGACTTAGTAATTATCTTGAATCGTTTACAACAGAAAATCTGCAATCCTATTGTGTGCTTGCGCATGCTACACACAAAATTCTCTTTAGAGAATGCTCTTTGAAAGAAAGACTCTTTAGTGAATTATAGTTTGAAAGAAGGAAGTGACTACAAGAACCAAAAAAAAATCGACAATTTGCCTAGGTAATTTCCATTAATTAGTTAGCAAACCCTTTTGAAAATTATACCCCTATTTTAGGGATTCTTGAGATTTTTGTGACCCAAAGAATTGAACATTTTTTAAGGAATTTAACGAGATACCCCAAGCTTTTTTGGAATTTTATGTAATTTCAAGAAATTTCGAGAGATTTCAAAGAAGTACAAAGACCTTTGGGGCATTTCAAACGATTCCATGTATTTTACTAAAGTTTAAGGCACTTGAAGAGGTTTAATCAGATTTACAGAGATTTGACTAAAATTCAAAGGATACCACAAAATACCGGAGGACCTCGATAAATTTTAAGGTATTTTAAGAATAAGGACAAATTTGCCAGGATTTCCAGAAATTTCCATATTTCAAAATATCTCAAAATAAATGACGGGATTTTAAAGAATTATAGAGGATTTCTTCTGAGATAGAAGGATTTTCACAAATTTTGAAGGGTATCAGGGGATTTTATTGGAATTTCCAAGATTTCAAGGAATTTAAATGGATTCCATGAGATTTTGAAAGATTTTCCAATATATCAAAGGACATTAATTGATCTCAGAGAATTTCCTAAGATATTGAAAGATTGAACGAAATTGAAAGAATGTCTCAATATTAAAAAGGATTTCGAGGATTTTTAATAGCTTTTAAAAGATTTTTAAGCATTTTAATATATGGTAAGGGATTTCAAGAGATTTGAAGAGATTACAAGTCTTATAAGAGATTTTAAAGATTGCAGGTGATTTTAAGGACTTTTGCAGTTTTAGAGGGTTTTAAGGGATTTCGAAAGATTTAAAGGAAGTCACAAAATTCAAAATGATTTCATGTACTACGAGGTATTTTCGCGAATTTT
The DNA here is from genome assembly GCA_932178445.1 of Andricus quercusramuli. NCBI lineage: Eukaryota > Metazoa > Arthropoda > Insecta > Hymenoptera > Cynipidae > Andricus > Andricus quercusramuli. The sequence goes on along the minus strand of CAKNXH010061943.1, from coordinate 169,437 downwards.
GAAAGATATCAGGGAATTTTCAAAATATATGAAAGATCTGCAAATATATCAAACGATTTTATTAGATTTTAGGAAATTTAAATGGATTGCGATGATTTCACAGGATTTCAAAGAATTTTGAATGAACTTGAAAGATTTTAAAGTTTATTTACGGATTTTAGAGGATTTCGTAACGTATCAAAAGGTTTAACGAAATTTCAAAGAACTTCTGAATATTATAAAGGATTTTAAGGTTTTCAGTAGCTTTCAAAAAATTCCAATGGATTTTCATATATGTTAAGAGTTTTGAAGAGATTCAGAAAGATTCCAACGGTTCTTGAAGATTTCAATGACTTTTAAAAGAATCCAAAAAATTTCAAAACGTTTCGTAAGATTTCGAAATTATTAGCAGAATAACAATGATTACAACCGATTTTTAGAGATTTTTGAAAATTTCCACGTATTTGAAGGGGTTATAAGAGATTTTTAAGATTTCATGCGATTAAAAAAATTGCACACTTTTTTAAGAGTTTTAAGCGATTTTTAGAGATTTCAAAATAAGTTACGGGATCAAAAAAGGATCTAATATATTATCGATGTAATTTCGCGAATTTTGAAGGATATCAAAGATTTTTAAGGATTTCAAGAAATTTTCAAAGTTTTCCAAGAATATGCACAGATTTTGGAAAAATTTGTAAAATTGCAAAAGATTCAACGGAATTTTGAAGAATTTTCAAATAATATCAAGGATTGTAAGGAAATAAGAGGAATTTTGATGGCTTTTAGAAGATTTGAATATATATTGAGGAATTTAAAAAGTTTTAGAAAGATTCCCATGAATTTTGAAGATTTTACTGAATTTTGTAGGGATTCTCAAGATTCTTTTTTGGAAATGTTATCGAAATTCGGCGGATTTTAAAGGATTATGAAGGATTTTCCACATAATTTCAAATATTGCATGCGATGTTAAGTATTTCTACAGTTTCTGAAGGATTATGTGAGTTATCCATGAATATCAGAAAATTTTCACATGATTTGAAAAATGTTCAGAAATTCAAAAAATGTTTAAAAGAATTTGATAAAAAGCCTCACGCAATTAATGGGCGCTCCAACATTAAGATTTTGAGACCGGCTAACCCTCTTTCAAATAGAAATATGAAGCCATGTGATGAGTGGTTCACGTGAGCAGATTCCTACCGTACCGGCACTTTTTTCATTTCCTAACTTATTTTCATACGGAGCGCCACATAGAGTTAAAAATTTGGGGCAAAAAATAGGAAGCACTAGGAAAGGTGGGTCTGGTCCTAAATTTTAATAACCATCAAAAAAGTTTGTTTTAAATAATTTTGTTCTGATTTTTTCATGATTATTAACATTTAATAACAGCCCCACTTTTCTTAGTGCTTCTTATATATTATCCCAAATTTTCAACTCAATGTGGCTATTCGTGTGAAAATAAGTTAGGAAATAAAAAAAGTCTAGGTAAGGGAGGAATCCGGTCACGTGACCCACTCATTACATGGCCTAAACTGAATTAAAACCAAATTTCTTTGAGAATATTTCACCTCATATTCAAGTACTCCTAGGACTTCCAGAGGTTTTCTCAAACATGTTGTAGGAAAGTCTAATAGAGTACGTGGTTGAGGGTTTGGAATGGCTTCTGTTAAAGCAAAGCGTAGTGAGACGGTTAATTAGTCGGGTAAATTAAGTGGAAAGCCTTGATTAGTGCTGTATGCGTACTGATGGCATCCTTTGTCTGATTCCGTCCTAATACTGATTATACTTGTCTAGTCTCCACCGATCTTGAATAAACAATCCAAACAATGGGTGTATTTCATTGGCTTATAGTAAACACTCAACAATAAAAATTACAAGTCAAGATAGACAATAAAAGTTTGAATTTATTTTTTTTTTTTTTACGTCGTAAGTGCTGATGGTATTAGTATCCTGAAGAAGCAGGGAAAACCTCCCTATAGCTGATAATGCAATCTACAGTGTATAATCGTTAATTAATAGCACAAATAAAAAAATTATCAATTCTAATTTGAATTAACACGTATAGAATCTTGAATATTAATTCAAATAAATAAATTACGTTGCATTCATTTGTGTTTTTAATTGATGATTATCCACTGTAGGTTGCACTATCAACTGTAGGAAGGTTTCTTCTACTGCTGGAATAGAATGCCAAAATAAAAAAATAAAAAATATCTTTAAAATATGTACTGTTTCAGCAGGGCCTTTTTAGAATAAAATAGTATGATATTCTTCTGAAAAAATTCCAGCTTATTTGAAAAAAGATTGTTTACCAGTTCTTATGTGATTTATGTTCCAATCATGTAATGCGGACATAGGACTGAAGTATGAAGAAAATTTTTTTAATTTATCCCATTCCAGTAGTCCTTCTTTTGGACGTATACCATTCATTTACTTATAACAAAAACTTAAGTAAATTTGCTTAAACTTTTCTGGGGCTTTTGCTATAAAGAAATTTTCGAGATCGTGACTGATCTTTAACTTTTTAGGACATGAACTAGGCTTTATACTAAAGTATGTCTGTCAAAAATCGCTTTACAAACATAAATATCAAAGTATTTTATAAAAGGCCTTTTGAAACAAGACATTTTAAATTTTTTTCATGATTCAGAATTCAGTTTCAGCAGTGCTTTTCTGGAATCGGTTTTGAAATCATTTGGAAAATGAATTTGCATTTCTGAACATAAAAAATTATTGAAAGTAATTCTAAGGGATTTTAAAGGCGCGCAATGAGGTATTTCAATAAATTTTTCAACGCCATGAAGGATTATATAGAACTTAAGAATTTCGAGAATTGTGGGCTTTAAGGGATTTGAATGATTACAAGAGAAGTTGAATTAATTTTAAAGAATGTTGGAGATTGTAGGGCATTTTAGAAGATTCACAGGAATTCTAAGGATCTCAAAAGATTGTATAGTACTCTAAGAATTCTGTTTGAATTAAATGATTTAAAGGGATTTCAAAAATTTCAAGAGATTTCAAGATATTTGAAAAAATCTTAAAGATTTTCAAATATTTTGAAAGACTCGACGAATTTTTAAGATTTTTAAGAAATTTCGAAGGAATTTTGAGAGATTTCAAACGTACCTTACTTGATTCCAAGAAACTTCTAACAGATAAAAAAAATGCAGGGAACTTCAAGAAACATCCTCAGATTTCATGTAAATTTACAGAATTTTGGGATATTCTATAATATTTCAATGAAGTTTCAAGGAAAGTATTCACTAGAAATGAGAAATTTCAAACCATTATAAATATTGGAAGAGATTTTTAACAATTCAAGGTATTTCCGAAGATTTTCAATTTTTTGAAAAGACTTTAAAGAACTACAAGAATTTCTTGATGGTTTAAATGATTATAACTAATTTCAATAGAATTTAAGACATTTTATAAAATTTCCAAGATTCTAGGGTATCTAGAAAAATCCCAAAGATATTAAGAAATTGTTAAGAATTTACTTTAACGTATTTGAATAGGTTTTTAAATATTTCAAAGTATTTCTCAAGATTTAAAAAACATTGATAGATTTAAGGGTATTAAAAAAAATCCAAGAAAGCAACGTTTTTTTTCCTACAATTTTTGAAATTGCTACTTCTCACAAAAACATTAGACGAATGAGGCGATTATGAAATTTTTTTTAGTTTAATTTCCGCTTCAAAATTTCGAAAATTCACGTTGGTCAATTTCAAAAAAATGGAATTGGATGTGAATGTAAAAAAGTTACATAATCGCCACAAAGAATAACAAGAAAGTGAGAACATCTAATAAGTCCAATAAAGGTTTATTAAATCATTATTCATAAAAATTATCCGATTATTTCAAGTCACTTTAATCTTGTAAAAAAATGTAGGAAAAAATGTAGGAAAGTAATTAAAAAAATAGTAAAATATTAGTTTTAATGCGGGCGGGAAGCCCATGAAGAACTCCCCTGGCGCTCAAGCTATAAAGCTATAAAGTCAAAAACCTAATAGTAAAATATTAGGTTTTAGCCAAATATTTTTCTGCGAAATCACATAGACTTTTATACGTTTTAATTTTCGAGGAGTGTTCTTTCTTTGCAATTTCGATATTGTTTTAGTTTCTTATCTTTATATTTTAATAGCTTTTAAATATTTATTTGCTAAAAATAAAAAATGTATGATCTAATTTATGGATGGCCCCTAAAAGAAATAGTGATCTACATTTGGACCCCTGATCTGGATTAGGTTTTCTGGCACTAGTTAGTGATACCATATGTCAATGCCCACAATGTCACCGAAAGTGGATACTGAGGAAAATCGTAGTGGCAGGGTCAAATGGTACGAGATTGCCGTATCTAGATTAACGATCGAGCAACGAGTAACCTGACACTGGAAATACATGTCTACATTTCTAAGTGTTGGTGAACATGTATGCAGCTCTTTGTTTACTAGGTGCAGGAAGTTCTTGATGCGAGCGTACGACTCGGAAATCATCGGACTATAGAATCCTGCCCATCGATCACTCAGCCTGGCTGTACTAATTAGCTAAAGTGGAGGCGCTTGTGATAATAAGCAGGTTCTGACATGTATCTTCTACCTTTGAGCGTTCAATAGAAAAGAATAATGTGAAAGGGTCTCTGAGAATCATCCTTTAAAAAAATTGAAACAAAATGGTCTCACTGAAATTAATACCCGCGTGATATCGATCATTATAAACAATATTGTCATTCAGACAATATTATTTTTATAGTGCAAATGGTATGAAAGCTTTTTGACCCCTTTCTCACCCTCTGTCATCCCTAGTTGACGAACGTCAAAAATAAAAATAATGATTTTCAACTAAACAATTGATTAAAAACCCTCTTAACCACAACTTGTAACCGAATAAATGAATTCCCAAGCCAAAAAGATGAATCGTTTCGAAGACAACTGAAATTTGAACAGAAAAATTAATCTGTCCACCAAAAAAATTAATCAACCAAGACAGATGATTTTTCTACCATAAAGGATGAATTTTTATTCCAGACCGACGCATTTTTAATAAAGGGTTGAATTTTCGTCTGAAGAGGATGAATTTATCAAATAGAGAATTTTTTAACCAACTAATCAAACTAAAAAAAAATAGTTAAATTTTCAATCCACCAAGATGACTTCTTTCACAAAAAAAGGGTTTTCAGTCCGAAAGAACGATTTTCTAGCAAAGAAGTTGAGTTTTCGAACGAAACAGATGACTGTTTAACAAAATACTTGAATTTTTATCAAAGTAATTATATTTTCAACCGAACAATTTAATTTTTGACAAAATAGCTGAATTTTTAAGTAAATAGTTGAGTTTCAAATGAAAAACAAATATTCAAGAAATCAGTTACATTTGTAACTAAAGAGCTTAGTTAGTTTAGTTTTAATACCGGCGGGAAGCCCATGGAGAGCTCCTCTGGCGCTCAAGCTATACAGCCTATTGTGCCACAACTAAAGAGGTTAAAAAAATTAATTTTTTAGCGAAGTAGATTACCGTTGAAACAAGCAAATGAATTGTCGACCAAAAAATATGCATTTTTTTAGAATAGTTCCATTTTAAAACGAATCCCTGGATTTTACAACAACGGGATTAGTCATCAACAGAGAGGAGACAAATTTTTAACAAAAGTGTTGAATTTCAAAGCCAAAAAGACGAATTATTTACATAATAGTAAAATTTTTCAATAGAAAATATGATTTTTCAACAAAAAGGATGACAAAAAGGAACATTCTGTGGAAAACAGCTAAACTTTAACCATAAAATATTAATTCGCAATGAAGACGTTATTTCGAAATAAACTAGTTAAACATTTAACTCAAATATTGAATCATAAAAAAATAAATTCTTGTGAATTCGTTCAACTTTATACCGACTAGTTAATTTTTCAACCAAAAAAGATGAATTTTGAACGAAGTAGATTTCTATTTAAAGGACGAATTTCCAACAAAATGCACGAGCTAACAACCGATTAATTGCAATTTTTAATTTAAAAGGTTTTTTTCTTAAACTAAAGATGGATTTGTTCAATTTTCAGTTTAAGAAAATTACTTCTTAACCAAAAATAAAACAAATTTTCAGCATGAAAGTTAACGTTTCAACCAAAAAGATAAACCTTAACCCAAAAGAATGAATTTTCAAGAAAGTAGTTTAAGTGTCAACTAAGTTGTTGAATTTTTGACTAAAGTGAGACAAAAGGGAAGTTTCTTGAAAGCAGGAGAGAAAAATAATTTTTCGAAAAAAGGCCAAGACGGGAATAGGGAAAAGAGTGTGAAGTCCGGAACATGAAAGTGGTTCTAAAAAAAAGTTAAGTTCGCAAAGTAACTTCCACTGACTCCCCCCCCCCCCCCTGCATACATTTTGCAAAGTCAAAGTTGTTCCTTTTTCTACTTGCTTCTTCAATTATTTATTGAATTTTTTCTTCCCTTACTGATATATACATCAGGTTAATAAAAAAAAACACGGAAGCCAAATCAGGCACAACTGACAGTTCGTTTAGCGGAAGATAGTTCGTTTTCCTTGCCTATCCAAGTGACTATAATCCATCGAGGGAAGGCAGTGATTCGATTTCTCAGCAATTTATTTGCGTTAGTCTCCACCTGACCGGTTTAGTCTGGGTCAGCCGTGGTTACATGAAAGCTTTTAGATACACCCTTTCTTTTTATCGCTAACACAAAACTACTACAAACTTCACCATCCAATTGCATCTTCGTATGTGTTTGGAAGCATCCACATATTACGTGGCACTCTTAAGGGGTTGGCAGGAGCTGCGTTTACGTCACTATGCATCACATAGGAGAGGGCTGGCAAAGGTTTTGTAAGACGTGACACTTCCCTGATCTAAAAATTAAATTTAAATCCATGTTGATGAATAAAAGACCAATATCAACGACAGAAAAAAAATTAGTAGCTGCATTTCAGCCAACTAGTTGAATTTTCAACGAAATGATTAAACCTTCAACATAATAGTTGATTTTGTCACCAAGTGGCTATATTTTCAACTTTTAGAAATCAATTTTTAACCACAATTATGAATTTTTCACCAGAAGACGAATTTTCAACAGAATACCTGAATTTTCAACCAAATATCTGAATGTTCAACCAAATATCTGAATTTTCAAACAAATATCTGAATTTTCAACTAATAAAGATAAGTTCACTAACCGAAAATAGAGTTAATACATTTTCAGTTATGAAACCCAATTTTCAATAAAAAAAAAGAATGCAAAAATTATCAGCCAGATGAACTCAATGAGAAATGACCAATTTTGTTACAGAATAGTTAAATTCTTAGTCAAGCAGATTAATTTTTTATACAATTTTTTTTTCACACAATTAGACGAATTTTGAACAAAATCGTTCAGGTCTTCAAGCTAACAAGTCGTATTTTTAAGAAAACAGTTGACCTGCAAACCAGAAAAAAGATCCTTCAAAAAATTAATTTTCACTCAAGAAATATAAATTTTTAACAAAATATTTGAATCTTCAGCTAAAAAGGATCGATTTTACAACTGAATAAAATCGTTCGAGTTTCAGTTCAAAAGATAATTCGCGAAAAAACGAATTTTCAAGCACTTATATGCAACTAGGAAAGACGACATTATAAGACAATAGTTGAATCTTCAACCTATAAAGATGAATTTTCAATCAAGAAGATAAATTTTCTACAAGATGAGGATTTTATTCTCATACATGACTTTAATACATGAATTTTCTATCAAGTAGTTACATTTTTAACTAATGATGAACAAATTTTCAATAAGAAATGCAATAGCTACATTTTTATATAAGGAAATTAATTCATAAGAAGAAAATAAATTTCTAATGAAATAGTTACATTTGTGAAATGCCAAAGTCCTTGAGATTTCTACAAAACAGTCAAATTTGAAAAAAAAATCAATTCTCAAGGAAACATGTTGTAGTTGATATTTAAAACGACGAAGATTTTAATTTTAAATAAGTAGCAGTCTAGTTCGGTCTGAAAAAACTGATTTCTGAGGAAAAAATTAAATCCTTAACCAAAAACGATGAATTTTTAACTAAGCATATACAATGTTAGGCAACGATGATGAATGCTCTATCAAGAAGATTAATTTTCTGCCGAAAAGGAGAATTTCAAATGAAATACATGGACTTCCAACGAGAGAAGATCAATTTTCTACCCTAAATTTTCAGAAAAATGGACAAATTTTCAGCCAAAGAGATGAATTTACATCTAAAATAATAAAGCTCCAGAAGAAAAATTTCAAGAAGAGTTCGACATTTAATGAGTCAAATTTTCAAACAAAAAGTTGATTCTTCAACCAGGAAGATTATTTTTCAACAAGGAAGATGAACTAGTAACAAAATACTCTAATCCCTAACCAAATACTTAAATTTTTAACCGTGAAAGATACATTTTCAAATACAAAAGATAAATTTTCAACAAAATAGTTGAATTTTCAACTGAAGAAGATAAAATTCCAACAAAAAATGAAATAGTTAAATTTTCATTCGGAAAAAATTATTTTTGAATCAAGAGTGAAAAAAATTTTCAAAAAAATATTGAGGTTCAAAAAAAGATGAATCCTCAGCCATGACAATAAGTTTTCAACAAAGTGGTACCACTTTCAATCAAGTAGTCGAATTTTTGACCAAGGGGATGCCTTCCCAATAGAATAGTTGCATTTTAAATAAGATAATCAAATTTTGAACCAAATAGTAGATTATTTAATCAAGAATTGCCATCGTCACATAAAATTTTGAGGCAGGTTTGCCTGAGCGTCACAAATTGTCACAAGAGGCAGGGATGAGTCAAAAGTAACTAAAAATATTGATTCGAAATAAGTACCGTCAAACTGGGTAATTTCGAAATTATGTGGCGAATTCGGACACCCTTAAATTCCCTAAATTGATAAGATAAATTACAAAAAAACTGTTCCGAGAATATGGAATCAGTTGAAATCTTAACTGGTTCTAGATTTGAGTTCAAACCACCCACCTTAAGTAATCTAAGCTTTCAATTTACGAATGTCCGAATTAACCCCACATGTCCGAAATTACCCCGTTTGGTGGTACCATTCTTTCAAAGGAGAGCGTCATTTAACACAGGGCTTTTTGCGATTTGCTTTGTACCTTTTGCTTTTTAAGCTCTTTCTGTTATCTGAGTTTAAATTCGTCTTCCCTTATCCTGAAATTATGAGGCTTCCTCCTTTTGTCTTGAGAGATAGCTCGCTTTCTCCCTCTGTGGCCACCTTTCTCTGAGGAGTGTGCCTTCTTGCTAGGTCGTTCATCTTGGCTTGATCAAAGAGCTCTCCGATGGGATGCACCCGACTAAAGGGCTGAAAACGTTCTTAAGACTCGATCGTGGCACTGGAGGGATGTGCCTGACGTGCTTCGCTAATTGATAAGACGTTGAGATCCTTCCAGATAATTACTTAGCAACTCGCCCTGAGTCTCAGAAAGTCGCTTGGCGTAAACTAATGACAGATTGTCCAACAAACTCACGCAAATTTAACATCAAGTGAGCATGGTAATCAAAATATTAATTATGTATACAAAAATACAATTAGTTACTGAAGAAGACTAAGTTTTCGCAAGTTTAGGTTAAGTCAAGTTAAATTATAATTTCAATAAACTTAGCTGAACTTCTGTTTATTGGTTGATGTTATTGTTCTTGACCAGCCGAATAGTAATTAATATATCAATGTTTTTTGTATAGGGGAGAGTGGGGAGTTGTGGGCCGTGGGGAGTCATGGGCCACCTCAATCTACGCCAATTTGTGGGTGGTATGATTGCTTTAACCACTGCCAAAAGACTCTCTTTGTATTAGCTCACTTTTGTGAACTCGACCCATAGTCTCAACAGGCGTAGTTAGTATCTTGACATTATTGATTGAAGAAATCAAAATAAAAGTTTGTGTACAGCTCAAGTTGTTGATATTCAAAGTCCCGTTGTGCAGCATATTTCAAAGGTAAGTAAGTTTCTTGATTTATTTTCCATATTTTTTTAAATACTACGTATTATCATTACCAAATATAATATAAATAATATAAAAAATATATAAGAAAGAATATTATATAATGATAGTAATCTGAAAGTCGATTCGACAGCACTGATGTAGTCTTGAAATTTTAATAAGTAAGAGGATGCAATATGGGTTTGCTCCCACAAGGGGAATTAGCTTGAGCGAACACAAATGGGTTCAATTTACATTATCGATGCAAAGCTCAACATGAAATTCAAAGAAAACAGCACTATTTAGAATTTGATACATTTTCCAAGAGGCTTATACAAATTGAATTATATTTATATAGCAGGCAAAAAAGAGCATTTTTCATTAAAACGCCTGAAATGGAGACTTTTGACCTAATTTTCTCAAAGACATTCTTCTTGATGACATCAATTTCATATATTCCCCAAACAATTCTTTTCTCAACTTTGAAGAATAAAAGGACATCCTTGACAGCGAAGAAATCGCTAAAGATTCAATCTTGGTAAGAAATTCGAAAAATACATTCATTCTATAGTTTTTGTAGAATCCAAAATTAAAAAAAAAAAAATTTCGACACATATTTTTTCAACTGCATCACTCAGAGAAAAAGTTTCCTGCAACAAAAGCATAGTCCTCTTCTCTGTTTTGTTTCGAACGACGTCAAAATCTTTTTCACACGAACGGAATTATTTGGCTGCAAGATTATGTGAAGTTTGTTGCAAAACGATGATATTATCTGCAAAAAGATTCTTTTTGTGACAAATGAAAATCCCCTTAACCTTGAATTTGAAAGAAGCTTCCGTTCGTGTCAAAAAGCATCCTTTCGACACAAGAACAAATACTCTGAGTGGTCTTATTATGAATCATTAACAAAATGCATCCTAACATCTTTATATAGGTATAAGTTAAATAGGTATATAGGTGTGAAGTAGGTAGGTATATAGGTGTTAAGTATAGATATTTTAGATTGATCTGGAATTCTCCTGTTATTTGTTTAAATTACACGTTTATTCCGCAACTCTGCTCCGACCCAGGTTGCTGATCAATCTCTCTAGCGATCACTCCAAGTAAAGAGCCTCACAAAATTGTTATGTGTGGTTCCCCACTTGGGCCCATTAGTATCCAAGGTCTTTGTTTAGGCGTCATTCATTCTATTGTCACTCTGTTTACCAACTATTTGTCGCCACACTTTTCTGTCCTGGCATACTACTCTGGCTTCATTCACGTCCATGCATTTTTTCATGCAAGCTCTTGTGTTTCTGTGGCTTCTTATGTCTCTTCAGATTGATGTCTCATTTACAGATTCTAACCATTCTTTCGGCGGTCCACCTCTGGGCATTCTGCAATTTACTTTACCTTCATACACTTGTTTGGTCAGTCGTTCATCTTTCATTCTTTCAAGATGTCCGAACCATCTCAATTGATATGTATATAATATATGTATATATGTATATATATATATATATATATGTATATATATATGTATATATATATATATGTATATATAATATATTTGATATATTAATTAGGTCTCTAACATCTCTCTCCTCGCCCCATCACTTCCCGTTTTTCCCCTTACTGGGTAAAGGCGGTTAGGGTAGGGGGCAAATTCGGCTAGGGTATGGGGTGAAGTCGGCTAAGGTATGGGGTAAAGTCGGTTAGAGTAGGAGGTAAAGTCATTTCGAGCAGGGAGTAAAATCGGCTAGGGTACGGGTTAAATTTAGCTAAGGGATATAGTAATGTCAGGTAGGGTATGATGTAAAGTCGTATATGTACGCGACGAAGACAGGGCTTACTCTACTACTATGAAAACCTAAAAAGGGTAGCTCAGTGCTGGTTTCATTGGTAATTATGTGAGTGATGTAAAAACTAATTAAAATGAAAGACACATCGTGAACTTTCATTGAGATCCTGTCGAGTTTTAATCAGATGAGAGCACATATAATAGAGAGAAAATGAGAATGGAGCAGCTCGTCATTCATTCAAAATGGCTCTCCATCCAGGGGCATAACAAAAGCTACATAATACATCCGCAGCACACTCTGGCTCTCTCGAGATCGTAAACTTTGTGTACCCACTGTACATAAAACGCTACCTATGTATAACCTGGCTTTTGCTATCAAAATTCTTCACATATAAACTACAGGCCTGAGAAGTGAAAGTCTGGATAACATTAACAATTCTAAATTTTTGTATTTTTTTGCAGAACATTTCTGTCGCTTTAATTGCACAAATGAGAATGGACCGACGCAAAAAGGACATGAAGAAAATGCACTGCATTTCCAGTTTTTCGATTACAATTTTCAGTTGCACAACAGGTTGTCTCATGAGGTTTTCTCATCCAAATTTTTCATTAAAGTCAGATTATACGCAGTGAACTCTGGGATATCAAAACATCGAATATCATTGAGATTATCAAATTTAGATAAAAATTATTCACTTTTCTAAAAAAAGGAATGTTTTAGGAAATAGTGAATTACAGGAGGGGAGATAAATTTCTATATTGGGCTACAAATCCCTGTGGCTCTGGAAATTATTTGGTTTTTCTCAATGTAATTCTTTTACATTTTCTTATCTTTGTCTCCCTCTTCTGGAAAATGTACAACTTCTGGACTGAAAAAGATCAATTTTCTACCATATAGCTGAATTTTCAACCGAAACTGGAATTGTTACATTTTCAGTTTAAAAACAAATTCATAACGGAATAGTTCCATTTTCCACCAACGAGATTAATTTTTAACAGAAATAATGAATCAATTAGAATGGTTACATTTTCAGGTCAAAGAATTAATTTTCAACAAAAAAAAAAAAAGAATTTTTGTCAGAATAGTTTAATTTTCAACTTAAATGATAAATTAGCAACCCAGAAATAAATTTTTCACATAGGAAATCAACTTTTAACCAAATAGTTGAATTCCCTACCACAACAGTTGAATTTTCAACCCAAAAAGGCCAATTTTCAACGAAACAGTTAAACGTGATGCCAAAAAGAATGACGCTCTAACAACCTTGTTGAATTTTCAAACCAATCGTTGAATTTTCAGGAAAATATTTGATTTTTGAACATATAAGAAAACTTTTAACCAAAAAAGATTAATTTTCAACCAAAAGCAGTTGAATTTTTAAATATAGAGATGAAATTTCTACAAAAGAGGATTAATTTTCAACTAAAATTATGAATCTTCAACTGTAGGAATTTGAATGAAAAATGAATTTTTCACAAAAAAAAAAAAAATTTTTAGAAAATAATTAAATTTTTAACTAAAGAGATGAATTTTCAGCTAAAATGCTGGATCTTCAATAAAAAAATTAATTTTCAATGAAGGAGTTGCGCTTTCCATTAAGTAACGGAATTTTTAAGTAAATAGTTGAACTTTCAACTAAAAAAAGATCAATTGAAGAGAAAGTAAGAGAAAGTGAGTTTTTCGTTTCAAAAATGAATTTTTAACAGAAAAAGGAAAAATTTTCAACAAAATAGTTAATTTTATAACTAACTAGGTAACTTTTTGACTAAAATGATGAATCTTCAACCAAAATAATGACTTTTGAACCAGTTAATAAAATTTTTAACCAAAAGAGATTAAATGTGAATCAAAAATATAATAACAGACTTTTCAACAAAAAATAAGTAACATTAAGCCAACAAATGGTTGGATGAATTTTCATCAAAAATGATGAATCCTCAACTGGAATAGTTAAACTTTCAGTTCACAAATTAATTTTCAACCAAACAGTTGGCTTTTCTCCCACAATAGTTAGATTTTCAACCCAAAAATTCCGAATCTTCCACAGAGCACCTAATTACATAAAAAAATGACTTTCCAACAACATTGTTGAATTTTCAACCAAAAAATATTGAATCTTGAAACAAAGAGATCAATTTTCAAGCAAGAATGGAAAAGTTAGTCTTTTCGATTGAAAATTAATTTTTCACAACAACGAAATTCAACAAAATTTCAAAATTTATAACCGAACGGATGATTTTTGGAGTGAACTGATGAGGAGTTCAACTATCAAACAAGTTATTACATATTCTGCAAAATAGCTGAATTTTCAGGCCGCAAATATGAATTTTCAACAAAAAAGTCTGTTTTCAACCAAATGATTACATTTCCTAACAGAATAATTTAATTTTTAAACACATACATAGTTGAATTTTCAACCAAAAAGAATGTCTTTCTAACAATATTGTTGAATTTTCAAAGAATTATTAAATTTTCAATCAAATAAGAAAACTGTTAACCAAAAATATAAGTTCTCAACCAGACATATAATAGTAGACTTTTCAACCAGAAATAAGTAACCTTTAACGGATAATAGTTCGGTTTTTAACCAAAGAGATGAAATTTCTACTCAGAGGGATAAATTTTCAACTAAAGTGATGAATCTTTAACTAGAATAGTTACATTTTCAATTCAATAAAATAATTTATTACAGAGATTTCAGTCTGGAAATTGATTTTCATTTAGATTCTCGTATTTCAAGTATTCGTAGAAACTTAATGATTTTATGTTTAAAAAAATTCTGGAATCATTTCGATATAACTTCGGGATACAATCCGTCAACTGACATTCACTGCGCAATTATAAATTCTTGCTTTATTAAACATTTTAATTTCTCTGAGAATATTTTCTTACTTTCCTAAAGATTTTAAACCTGGTTGATTTATTGGAATATAAATTCATTTGGAAATGTTTCGCTTCAATTTGCCGAAGTGGGCTTGCGGTAAGAAGTTAATATTTGAAATAATCAAACGCTTAGTCTATATTTGCAAATGCATCATTCATGGAAACGAGCAATCCTCTCAGAACAAAACCAATATTCTCTTCCTCCTCTGACTGTTAATATCCCTTTCTCTCCCTCTGAGCCTCCCACCCTTCGCTGCTTCATCTTCCCTGCAACACTTTACCGGCAATTCTTGGGGAAGATACATAATTCAAAATTGTCTCTTGTATGAATGTTTACTTTTTCTTTAAAATGCATTGTTCTATCAATATATCAAAACACATATATACAAGGAGTAAATAAAAATGATACCCGAGATTCAACTACTTTTTTTGAAAATCATTTCTTGTTTTTTTAATTCGACTGTTTTTGGTTCGAAGTACAACTATTTCTTGATTGAAATGTCAACTATTAAGTTTTTCGTTATGAATTCCTCGTTTTTGGTTGAAAATTTAACTCTTTTGTCACTTTTTTGGTAAGGTGTAATTCTACTTTATTGAAAAATAATCTGCTTGGTCGAAGATTTCACTATTTTGTTAATAACTCATTTCTTTAATTGAAGATTGATCATTTTGCTCAGAAATTCTTTGGTTGAGAATTCAATTCACTTTTGTAACTACTCGACTTTTTGTAGCAAATCGATCGCTTTTATTTTTAAATTGATGTATATCGTCAAAAGTTCGACCTTTTCAGTAGAAAACTATTCCTCTTTATTATAAATGCATCCTTTCGTTCAAAAATTCAACTATTCCGTTAAAATGTTATCTATTTGTTTGGAAATGCAAATTGTTTTCAAACTTGAGAGAAAATTTTTACGGTTAGGGAAAATGAAAAATTGGTCAGGGAGAAGTCAAAGAATTTCGAAATTGAGATTTTATAGTAGCCCTCTTGAATGTCAAATTGGACTTCAATAAGATAAATTGAAGTTGTAGAACTGCGTGCTTGGAAATTATTTCCATTTTTTGATGTATCTCTACCCAGGGGAATCGCGATCGATTTCCACCCTCTTCCAGTCACGTCGACGAGGCATTATTTCCACAGTGAAGTCTATTTTGTGCTTTGTTTATTTTCCAACTATTCGTAATTTTTTCGCCGCAGTGCATCTCGTCGAAAAAAAATAGAAGAAAGCACGGGAAAAAACTAACAATCACTCGAAAATATGTGCGAAATACTAGAAAAAGAAAACATTAGAATATTTTTCTCTTCGCATCGAAATTAATATTTTCTTCGATTGCTATATAAGAGAACAATCCAATTTTCAACGTTCTTGTTCATACTTATACCCTTCAATTTTGCATTTCAACCGATTGCATTACGTTCTGAATATTTTGTTAGAATAATTTCAATATAAAATAATTATTATATAACGGATTAGATGATAATCATGTATAGGAAATTATAACAGGAGAAGCATGACGGAAAATAGTTCTTTTGCCTTTCAACACAAGCTGCAGTTGTATGAGCATTTTTATATGCACGCATATTTGCGCGCTGCTGGAAGCTAGTTTCAATGTACGGAAGTGTATCAAGGGATACCATAAATGTGTTTGCCAAATATATAGGAGAACTCCATTACTACCCGGAACGTATACGGTTTACCAAAATACATAAGCAAGCTCTTCCCCTGAGACCGATAGCTACCTTTGCAGATTCGCCTTCGGATCTACTAAGTATCCCGGAACTATTACAAGAGACTGAACGTATACATGCAAAGCCCATCACGAACAGTGCTAGAATTTCGAGAAAATCCATAATATGCAGATTCTCGAATTGTGGTTATAATTCGAGTTTACTACAGGATCATGTATTACATCACCGTACTTCGAATTCAGGAATGTGGAGCACGAACAAACTTCTCAAGTTTGGACGGGTTCTCTTCCAACAATTATAGACAACATATATCCGGGGCAAAACAGAAGGGATGATATCATCTGTCCCTGCTTAATTAAATTTATCTACAATAGCTATCTACTTTCAACGTTGTTTGGTTTGAATAAAGTGTATTCTTGAATATTAATTTTAGTTTAAGGATCAATATTCTCAGAAAACTTCGAATAAGATCGACTTTTGATCAATATTTCATGTTTGAGCTAAAAAAAATGTTTAAGAGAAGTCGCACTCAATATATGGGAAGTGTCTCCCAGTCCAGATTATGAATAAATGAAGTCTAAACTCGAGGCTTGAATCAAATCCTATGTTTTAGAATCTTGGAAGCTTTTATCTGATACTACCTGTCGTGAAGTCTTAAACTTTTCTATCCAAAACTTTTTATTGGAATTTGATGAAGTATTGATCAGTTAAAAAATTTGAGATGGAAATATAATATTTCTCAGCAAATAGAGTTAGATACAATCTTTCCAGAATTTGGAACATAGGATGAGATACAAGTCCTGCGCAGCAATAATAGTTTAGAGAATTGTAATGGGAATGTGTTGACTAAGAAGGATGAGATTTCTTGATGTATAAAATTTTAGAGAAATTTCCGAAATTGTGGAATATAGTCAATGATAAAATTTCATTGTGGATGAGATTCGATCGAAGCATGATAGATTTGATTTGGTTTGATTCGTAAAATTTTCTTGATTGAATTCCATAGAATATTCATCACATGTGCTAATAGAATTTGATTTGTGTGATTTTTTTGATTCGATTTGGTAGAGTTTCTATCAAATGTGCATTCGAAATTTCATTTGAGTTCAATGCTTCTTTTGCATAAAGCGAATCGCCAAACCATAGCTGTCCATATCACTATTTCTTCACAATGTTGGTTCCATCTTTAGATATTTTTCAACCCTCCGAAAAGACTGCATCCCTGCCTTCTCTTTTGGGAACAGCACACACAAACTCTCGTTCTGCACTCTGCTGATAATCTACTCCATTTTGTAGCGTCTGCCGTATATGTCTTGTAGTCTAGACGTGTTCAGTGTGTATCTAGCCACACTTCTATATCGTATTTCAGGCCATGGAAGGTATGCAGCAATGCGCTGTAACTGGGGTTACCACCTGGCGCTGATGCACAAAGTGAGAAAAGAGGAAGAGGATGGGTATGTGGCCGGGTTGATAAGAAAGAAAAGGGTGAGGTGAGAAGAGAAAGAGAAAGAGAAGGAAAGAAAAGAGAAAGAGAAAGAGAGATGAGAAGGAAACTTTGCTCAGCGAACTATCGCGCGACACAGATCTCTATTCAGAGAATATCAAAGCGCTGATTTAGCGCCGTTACACTTGTCTATGCCACAGGCAGCCTTTCCTTCTATGTTAAACGAGACGAATACCGTTAACGAAATTCTTCGCCCCAGCCTACGGCGATACTAGAAACTTTTTCGCACCCTGATCTCCCAAGATTATTCTCGCGTTTATCTTTGGGGAGTTCAGTATTACACGGACACGGATTCGTTGGTTTTTAAACTCGCTTCAACAAACTTTCGCAACTGATTTCAAAGTGAATCTTTTCCCATTACTTTTCCCATGCAACGTCAAGTCCAGCAGAAATTTCCCATGAGAAGGCAACGTTTCCATTAAACTAGATTAGGTTCTGGGTTTAAGGGAAGAATAAGACCTTACATTTTCACTTACGCGAGCTGAAGATAACTTCGAATTTCCATGTGCAAGTTTATAGGATTTAAAATGATTGCAGCCCATTTCAAGCAGAAGCTACTGTTACATTGAATTCTAGGTTAAGAAATTAAGAACTTTATCAAATTATTTTTATTTTCAATTAATTCAAGTTAAATTGTACCTGGAGAAAATACTTTTGGAAAATCATTTTGAGAAATACGGATGTTAATTTCATGATAATGTGAAATTAGAGTTTGGATGGAGGGTGGAGCGGAAGCAGAAAAGGAAGGAAAAGCTCCTCTGGAGAGAATTCACATTTCACCTAACATGAATTCTAGACCCAACCTAACACACGGTCTCGAGTTGCTAACCTTCGTCGTTGGCGATCCTATCCGTTCTCCTCGTCTTCTCATAAGCGCTCCTGCTAAATTTCAATCTGCAAAATCTCATTAACGATGATTAGCCCTAAACCCAAAGCGCACGGAGTACACCTGAATCACGTGGGCTCTACAAATTGCCGCACATTTGCCAACCCATCGGCACATTTCATTATAATGTCTTAAGAAGGTGTTACATTGTCGAAAGTTCTTATCCAAACTCATCTTTTAAATTGATGTAAAAAAATTTATGATTTAAATTCATTTGTATGCCCTTTATATTACAACGAAGTATCGAGGTACTTTCTATCTTTTTGACTCTTAGCTAGAAATTCACTTGTGCAAATTAACAATAAAAAGAAACTTCGAAACATTAAGAGGCTTTTGAAGAAGTCCCGTAAAGTCGCCTTAGTGCGGAGCTAAGAACTCGTTTATAAAATTTACATGACGTCGACCCTACGTTTTTGTGGAGTCCTTAATTCTCCGCAGAAAGCAGCAGAAGAATGTAAATTAGCCACCATTTTCTCTAAAGATGCAGCAAGTAAAAAGCTCTCCAAACGTAAAAAAATTGATAATATAAATTAGGGTACGCAGGAAATTACTTTGCTTTGCTCTCACACTCGTCTTTTTCCAGACAGTGGAAATTATTATATATTTAATGACAATACTAGCCTACATTCTGAGATATACATATCCTTCGATCGGTGCATGGAAGAATAATTCAATTTGCAGAGAATTGAATACTTTCTGATGGCTAGAGTCGTTAGCTTGACCCAGCAGGTGCTGGATAACGAGACCTCTGCGATGGCGATTGTTTAATATTCATAGAAGAAGAGTATAGTGTGGGAGATATAGCATTCCTCGTAGATCTGTTAGTCGTTTTATGGTTGTTTCTACTTTAAGGATACCGTGTGGATTGCAGAAGCAACTCGAAGCTATTCGCGAGTCCTAGACTTCGGGGAAAAGGGGTGGAAGAATGGCCTTTCCTCTGGGATCGAGCGTAACGAATGTTACCTGAAACTGTAAGTGTCCATAGCAGAAAGAATTGCGAAACGTGACTCCTTTGTCCGATATAGCAAGAGGAAAGAACAGAATTTATTTTGTATTCAATGCAAGAAGATAAATGCTAATTTCGTTATTATTGCAGAAATCGCTTTTCACCTAAAATACTAAATTCACTAAAATACCTTAGATATAGCGGATAATTTCAGTATTTTCAATATATGAATCTACATTTTATGATATTAATGGAAATAACTGATGATAATTTGACATGTAGAGTAAAAGAAAATTGAGCGACATTTGAGTACATACTGTGGAACCTATTCACATAACAGCGAGCTCTAGTACTCTTTTTCTTACACCAGTTAGAGTATCAACAACGGCAAAATGACGATTTCGTGTTCCGATAACTCGAGCAACGACCAGGGCGTTGTGCGTCGTAATTATCCGCGAATGGCTCGAAACCACGACTCGCGGGAACTACGACTTTAACTATCGCACACACGATGTTGGCTTTCAGAAATGGGAGTGCTTTTCCTCTTGTAATGTGCCAACCTTCCAGTAAATCCTAATAAACATCAACACCCGGCATAAGACCTAGTCCCTCTATCTTGTGTATGTTGTAAGTCCTAACACTTATCTTTCAACTTTCCTATTGGCTAAAAGCTGCTCACCAGAAAGAAATTTTATCACCCGGTTATTTCACTGAATATATTCAATCTAAGCTTACACCAAACTAGAAAATACCGTCGTTGATGTTAGGGAAGAAATCTGTTACTTGCGTCATTGTCAGTTAGATTCAGATTCATACAATTTTAATTCAGATGAGATCAAACCTGTGGGCTTTTCAATATCTAAAATGCTCGCAAATTGCAGCCAGTTTTTTACCAGAAGCTCTCGCATTCGCCTAAACATTTGGTGAGAGAAGCGGGAAATTGCAGCAAACTGCAACTCTCGAGCACAGCTGGTTGCTAATAAATGAGTTTGAATATCGACCATTCGATGGCATCGAGCGCCCACATTCATCGTCTACATCCAACCTCATCATGATTGCTAATTTTTAATATTCCTGGTCAAACAACAGCTTTAACTCGAGTGGAAACTGTTGAGAATCAAAATAGCAGAAGAAGTTCTAAGTTTTCGAGCATTCACAACAATGTTCTGAACCCGGCATAAGAGGCATCGCATATCAAAAGACTTAAGTGGTGCTCTTACTAAAGATAGCATCGCACTTCAGAAGCACCTTTAATTTAAGATCGTATAAGTTAGATGAAATGTACGAAGCCTGACGTTCCCTAAAACAATTTGCTGTCTAATTACGCGCAGTCAGCGACGCGTGATATGCTGGCTCTAGAATGTTGCACGAACTCTTGTTGGCACTCCTAGTTGAGAATGGCGTTCACCAAGACTAGAGGAACACGTCGGAAAGAACCCGCGAAATACTCAGTACTCTACTCCATCAAAACCCATTTTCTCGAGCAACAAGGTGTACTAGAGAGAGCACTGAAAGAGTGAGTAAGAGAGAGAGGGATAGAGGAAAATAAAGAGGGAGAGAGAGCCTAGAGAGAAGTGGGCTGAAGTTTATTAAGATTAAGGACTTCATTCGTAGTAATTCCGGAACCAGTGTACCGACTTGCTGGGCAGGAAAAGGCCTGGGTGGCATAGCAGAGTAGACACGACGCGATCCAGAGCTTACAGACTACCTACGCGCTACATAATTGTTGCATGAGATTCAGGATATTAAAACGACTGCACCCCCTCGGTCTTTCACGCTCAAAAATAGAGTGTATTATGAGAGTGGGCTACGATCCCAAGCGGGCAGAAGATTTCAAAGAAATGACAATTTCTTCTTCTTTCTGCTTTTCAAATCAACGCCCTTTCTGAACTCGATTGCATTAGCATAAATTAGGTTTTATTAAAATTCTCATCTGACTTTTCAGAGACGCGATCTATTATTACTCCTTTCAAGAATCTCCTTTATAACTTTGCTTTTTTTTGCCAGCTCTAATATTTTCCTGTTATCGTCACTTCTATCTGTCCGCTTTCCTCCGACCTGGACAGTGAGATTGCAGAAAATATATTGACTGAGTCTGTACTTTATATGTTCTTTCAATGTTTTGGGGACGATATGCAATTAAGGGATAAGAAATTACTAGGTTTTCAGGTTTCCTACCACCGGACAGAAAGCCTTTACCTTTTCAGTCAGATCTCCGTCCGTCCTTCATATTTTCTTTATAGAAGGGGAAGTGAGTGGAAATGATGAGGGGAAAGTAGGGGAAGTGACGAGAAATGAGGGGAGGGGAAGTCGGAGAAGCGATGGGAAATCAAATGAGGAGAAGTAGAGAAATTAGGGAGAAATGAGGGGAGGGTGCATGGAAAATAATCGAAGAGGAAGTGAGGGAAAATGAGGTGAGAGGGTTTAGCAAAATCGTGTGGAAATGCAGAGAGGGTAAAAAGTTGAAGTAAGGGGAAATGGAGAAGGGAAAGTAGTGGAAGTAAGGGAATATGAGAGAAGAAGTAGAAGTGGAAGTACGGGGAAATAACGGGAGGAGAATTGGAGCAAGTTAGTGTGAATAAGGGGAGGGGAAGTAGGGGAAATGATTATACACGAGTATTCGCAGGGGAGGAGAATTGACGGGTAGTGAAGGGAACTAGGGGAAGAAAAGTGTCTAATAGGAAAGCAAGGGAAGGGGGAAGCACAGAATGAAGAATTCGAGGAAAGGAGCGACGAGAGAGATAGTTTTACGAGTTTTGCTACACAATCGTCTAGAAAAAAATGTCTCGATATTCATGGTAATTATTAAAATTTGATCAAATATAGCAGAAATTGAATTAAAAATACTCATTGAAAAGTAATTTTCACTCTTAAGACATTCTAATTATAATTAAATCAAATCTAGAAACCGTAGAAATATTAGAGCGTTCTATTTTATTTTTGAAATTATTCCTACATTAAAAGAGTTTGCTTTTACAACTTTTAACTATGAAAAAATTAAGCTTTGTTGAGATTCAAATAAAACTGAGTAAATTAACAAATATTTAATTAATTTCTTCGGTTTTCAAAAAATATCCAAAGCTTTGGCCATCCCCGTATAAACGATTACAATCTGAAAAATCTTGAATAAGTTTAAATTTTTAATTGGCTTCTCTTGAAACTAAACAATAATGCAAATTTTTTGACCCTTTTGATTTGAAAATTTTCCAGTTTGAATGATTATTCTCCGTCATCTTAAATATAGGTTCTGTTTATGAATGGAATGCTTCTACAAAAATTTTACAATATAAACTTTTCAATTTGATCGTTTTCAGTTTGGCATTGCTCATTAGATATTCCTGATTTCTAAATTTTTCCAATTTGCATTGCTTCGTTTATAATACCTACAGTTTTGATTCATGTAATTTTTCATCCTCTCAAATTCTTTGGATTAATTTGAACTAATTTTAAATTCCATAAATTTAATTTCCTTAAATCGTGAATGTTTCAATCAATACAGAATATATATCTTTCTCACGAGTAACCTTTTGCCTCGAATCTAAGAGTCACGTGAGAATCCTGTAGCACCTATTATTCAGTATCATGAATTCGTGGACAAAGCAACTTAATTTTTCAAACCTTTCGAGAGAATCGATATACTATACAGCCTTAAAGTCGAAAACAAAGACAAATTGTATAATTCAAGTTCCTAATCGATTCAAAATCTACTTGTAAACCTAAGGACACTCGGTCAGCCTTTAGAAAATTCTTCGTTAAAATAGAAGTGTGAAAAAAGTTCGTAATATAAAAATTAGTGAAATTAGGCACCGCGCCTCGCGCTTATGAAAAAGGAATTAATAGCCTATTATAACAGTAACTGTGTCGTTTAAACCTTTCCCTTTCATAATCTCCTTTCTTAAACGTTCTCCCCCTCCTTTCACCTACTTCCCTACCTCTGTCATAAATTGTTTTCATCTCGCTTCCCCTAATATATCCCCCCTTACTTTGCCCCTTGAAATGTCCTACTCATCCTTCCCCTACGTCCCCTTTCCATACTTCTCCTACTTTCCTACTCCCTACTCATGCCCCCTCACATTTCATACTTCCCCTACTTCCTCTACAGCCCCTTCTATCTCTTCCTCCACTTCCCCTAATTTTACCTTCCGGAAGGAAGTAAAACGGATGGTTTATGCCCGGAGTTACGAAACTAAAGTACAATCTAGCAAATAGAAAGCTCATGATTCTCAAATATTTAGATGAGTCGTTAAAGCTGCCTCGTAAAGAGCACCTCATTGGGTTAATCTAGCAAGAAGAATACAAAAGTTCGTCGACAAAATCTACTGAAAGTCTTTAAATGCCGGTGCATTCTGCTAATTCGCTGGGGATTCTTTCACGGGACGCTGAGGGTTCCTACATCCTGCAGCCTCTACTTTTCCGCTCGGTTCGTCCATCATCCAAATTGAGTAATAAACCCTTAGCCGTCGGGATGCTGCTTCTAAAGCACTTTAAAAGTTAATCTTGGTAGGCGTATACTCTTACAGGTCTGTTGAGAAATGCACAGTTTCTTTCTCCAGTTTATCCTCATTCTGAGCATTTCTTTATCTATAGTTGTATTCAGGACCCCTCGTCTTATGAGAGCCATTTAGCTTTCATTGACAAAATTCACACCCAAAGAAAGAAATTGGAACGCTTACAAAAGTTCAGGAAGAAGTTTAATGATGAAATTATTTTCAGTGGTTCTCGACTTCTGAATTATACTAAAGAGTTTCGGATATAACATTTTGATTGTACGAGTACCTAAAGAGTCATCATGAAATCACGAGAAACTGTACCACTTATCAAATCTAAGTATCTACTCAACCTACAATCCTGGAATGGCTAGGATTCAATCCTAATTTCATTTCTGCCTCTAATTCTCTCGAAGTACGGAAGGTTGCTGAGTGCGAATGATATCCAAATACCTGGAAAATCTTTACAGCTTAATCTCGACTGAAAATAATCGCTCAGGCAGCTTTATGTTTGAGAAAGCTTATTATATCTGCCAAACGGATGATTATACATTACAACCTCTGCTACTATGCAAGAAGTTCTGTGAAATTAAATTATTTGAAAACTAATTTTCGAAGAAATGTAAATAGTTGGCTCTCCCCAGTTACCAGAGCTTCTTTAATGTTCGCGCTCTTGATACTTTAAAGGTGCTATCGCAGCGTCTTAATGAGTGTTCAATCACTAACTCAAATTTTCCCCATCCCTTTCTTTTCCCAATTTTTGAAGAATTTTCATTTTCCCCATTTTTTAAGAAACTTTCCTTTAAACGGTCCCTTATTCTTTCAAAAATCTCTCTCTCTCTCTCTCTCTATTCTACACCAATAAGATCAGATGGAATGAATTTTAAATTTAATTAATCTGAACTGAATGCCGGGAATAACGATACAAGTGTTTAGTCGTAAAAGATACAACGCACGGAATCGTCTAGTTCTAGGGAAGCGAACGTGCATCTTTAATAGCAATTACCGAGCCACTTAGTATGCGAAGCATAAGTTCTCCGAACGTGGACCTATCGATTTCTCATAGTGCAATCCCTTCTCCCTCCTTTTCACTCTCCGTTTCTCTTCAGAGTGTCGTGCAACCGACTTCCCGATCACGATAATAGCTAAGTGCAGTAGCGGCATCTTGGAGCGAACTTCATTATTGTATCACTTGCCTCCTTGTTTTATCCCCAGCGGTCGATGCAGGGCAGTGAGAGAGTAAGAAGAGGCATGCAGGAACACGTTCGGCGAATGCTGGGGTAAATTGGGGACGGCTAAATGAGAGGGTCGGAGTATAGATACTCTCTACAGCTTTTGGTACATACTGATACTCTAAAAGAGGGAGAGAGGGATACAGTGAGAAGGAGATGAGAGAAAGAGAGCATTAAGAGTCAATACAAAGAGAAAAGCTATTACCCCTCCTTAAGTGGTTTACGAATCATGAGTGGTTTCAGAACTCTAGCACGACACTTGTCACAACTTCCTTTTCCGATAATAAGAAATTAACAATAATCTTCGACATTAGGTTTGAGAATATTAGCCTGATGATGCGGGCTAGTTTCGCCTCGTAAGAGTTCCTTCGAAGCGCAATAATCAAACGGAGATCCTAATGGCGTGAAGTTGGCATCAGAAAAGTTAGAAAAAAAGGGATCAAATTTAGAGACTCGAAAAGGAGATGTACATAAGGAAAAATTAAGTGTCACAGGCCGCATGTCACGTAGGCAATGTCTTGGGAAGGGAATCGAGTTCCTGGAGGATACTGACAGGACTCTCGGGACTGAAAGGATGAAGACGAGAGGACAGGTTGGAAGGTGGTTGGGTGAAGAAGGGTGCCAACTCACTGCGGAGAGGCATCCCCTTATATCTTGTCGTAAGCGAATCTTCGGTCGTCCATATTGTCAGGCCCCCTTCTCCGTTTTCGTTTTTCCTTCCTACCGCATCCTTTTCGTCCACACTTCTACTTTTTATCTTAATTCTTTTCTTCTGGCCACCGAACACCAAAGTGTGGCCAAGTAAGTTTGCTCTGTCAGAAGCTACTGCTTGGTATTCGACACTGATCGAAGGAAATTTAATTCTAGAGTTCGCGCAGTCCTCTCTGGGAACGTGATTCTAATGTCTTGAATTGGTCAAGTGACTTTTAGAGTAAAGATCTCAAACTGAGTTCAAAACTTGTGTGCGTATATAATATATATTTTTTGAAGGAATAAGTGTGCTTTGCATCCACATAGGTAAAAATATTTGCATATTTCATCAAGTCGGACTATAATGGGAAAACACTACTTTAAACCACTTTCTCAGAGAATCCCCTATATCCCTATATCCCTATCTAATCCCTATCAGAGAATCCCCTATAGCTTTAGAATTTCACTGTATCAATTTAAAATTAGGTTCATTGAGCATTGGAATTTGATTAGGCAATTACATTTTCTTTTATATCTCGAACAATGGTTCCTCTTTTAAAAACGAGTTGCAAAGAATGCGAATGTAAATTTGAAGAGTCCTCTGTAGTTTGGGATCTGCACACGTCATTGAATGACGCTCTTCGTACGTTCGTGATCGGACAATCGGACAAGCCCCTCGAAATGAAATTAATTCAGCGACGGAACAATGGCCTGGGGAATATGTCGAGTGAAGAAAAGAAGAGGACAGAACGGGTGTTTGTTATCGACATTCGTCGTCAAGTGACGTGGTTTTCAAACAGATTGATATCGTATCTTGACAGCAAGTTGGATCAAGCCTGGGGAAGGGGTCGTTTGAAAGGAATTTATTTTGTCCTCGAGCTAATTGATCAGCCTGGCAAGTGAATTACATCCGCAGCATGGCTTGTAAACTGCGAGACGAATTTAGAGCTGTAATCGATGGACTCATCGGATTGTCATCAAGGGCCTTCGAGGTTCTCGGAGGTATTGACCTCGTCTCAACAAGCACTGTCAGTGACTAAATCGTGTCGCACTCGGCGAGACGTTAATTAGACATTCGACTTGTCACGCATATCGTCAAGTGCGCGGACACCAGGGAAAATAATCGAGGACACTCTGTCAATCAATCCGTGCACATAGTGCGCACATACTAATACGACGAGAATTCAATGGTCGGTACTTCGTCATTGTGCGTGTACTGCGCGTGACGTTTAATGGGAGGCTGATGGCCAATGGGCATTGCGAACTTCGACGATCGGGCTTTGTCAGATCGAAATCTGATCGAGGGCCCGGCTGCCGTAATGTCGTGAAACGAAAAATTCATACATACATGAGCCAAAATTCACGTATGAGCTCACTTCGAGCGAGATTCAACGAACGTCGGATGCAGAACGCTTTCCATCTGCACTTGCCGACTGTCAGGCTGAAAAGTTCCTTTAAATTGCGTTTCAGATTATTCACTGACAGCGAGTGCTCGTTGCATCTATCCCATCAATTTGTATATGAGCAGCGGTTTACCTTTCAAGCGATCCGAAAAAGTCACTTGGTGGAAAATTCTTTGGATGAGTAAAGATTTTAGAATGAGAAGAACTGTTAATCCAAAAGTTTCATTGGCTTGATCAATCTTGGCGTTCCGTAAAATTGTAAATGAAAAGAATTCTATCATCATGTTAAGAGACAAGAAGCATCAGTTTGTGGTCTCACGAGGGTTGTGTATATTCATCTTTGCATTGAAATATTCAGGAAGAAATAGAGGAACTGGAAGCTGTTGACGGAGATATATTAATAAAGAAAAGAGCAGAGATGAAAAAGCATTTCGTGAAAAATGTCAGGAGGGACATGGGTCGAACTTGCTACCGGGCAGTCTGGCGACCGAGAAAAAGGGTGGTGTAAAATGGCGAGCATCCGTCAACCATTGAGACCGAGATAGAGACGTATTGAGAGGAGAGGATGAAATCTCATTGTTAGGACCTCGACCCTCTTCAGATCCCTTTTCTGTCACCCTTCAATTTCTTCCGTCCTTCTTTTAATGTAGTGTGTGTGTATGTGAACGGAATAAATGAACGCGTTTCAAGCCGCGAAAACGTTTCTTCTAACCAAAAGAACAACACGAATTTTACTTTCAGTAGTGATCTCAAAAGTACTCTATACCGAGAAAGAAAAACTACATAAATGTCCCGTGAAGGGAAAGTGCGAGACTTGGAGACGACTTGACAGTTTTACAATATCATTTTAGAATAAGCGGTTATGCTTAGAATCTCATTTCACGTTCTCTAACTTTTTTCGTTTCTTGCATTCGTATTAGACTTTGGCTTGAAAGTTAGAATTCAGTGCCGGAATAGACAAAAACATTTCTCACGTGAGGGTGGATATTGGAATGTGGGAATGGAAGTGGTGAAGAGGGACATGTTCCAGAATGGACAACTATTAAGTTTGGCATCCATCAATGTCAGCGACCGATGAAAATGTGGGAAACCGGCGCTTTAGCGTTGGAAAAAGGAAAAATTGAACATACTAACTGGAGAATGTCACCGATTCTGATATTTTCCATAGGATACTTTAAAGGGAGAAATTTATTTGAAAATTGAACCTGACACGTCTCTAGTGTTGTCAAAGTGAAGAATACTAAAATTTGAGGAAGAAAAATATGTCTCTTCAAATAGAAACCAAGCTTTAAAGTTTGGAATTAACAAAGCGGTATAATAGTATTGAATTTCATATTATTTTGTCATTTGTAATGCTTTTAATTTTATAGGAAATCAAAAAGGAATTCGAAATGAGGGCTCTTGCATGTGAAAAGCTAATTTCTCATTCTTGAGTTTCTCAGGTTTGAAAATTTTCGGCAGATATCGAGATACTGGATTCATAATGTTTGATTAGATAGAAAGGAAAATCATGCACCTGGTCAGGAGAATAATGTTCATTGCATCGGTAGGTTTCGTGACGTCCAGCCATATTCGTTTTGATAAAAGAGTACATTTTCACACTTTACAACCACGTTGTTTGGCTCTCTTACCTGAAAGTAATTACTATGAGAGTAGGTTACAAATAGTTCCAAGAGACAGCAGTAATAAAACTTGTCTAGTGCTTAAAGTAAAAGGAGGTATAATTATTTTCTAATGCGTCTATTACGTTGAAGATTACGCTTTCAGTATGAAACATGAAGAGTTTTCTTCCAAGAATATTAAATTTAACTGAATTGTTACAAGTATTTGACAATTTAGCCTCTCTGAACAAAAATCTTCAAAGACATTTATGGTCATTTTTGACAATTATTATGAATAAAAATTTAGCAATCCTCACATATAGATTTGGAAGAGGGTGGCTGCATGTCAGGAAAAATCTGGGAAACAGGGAGAAGTCAGGCTATTTTATTGGTCAGAGAAAATCAATAAAAAGTTAGAGATTTTGGAAAAAATTGCAAAAGTCAGGAAATTTTGGTAAGAAGCACTTTGAATAACTGTCCAGAATAATTGGGGCAGACTAGCAGTCACTTTGAGTAACTTCTTTCTCAAATCACTTTTCACACGCTTTTTTCCAAATAAGATGACTAAAGTCACCATGTCAATTGAAAAGATCACATTTCTTTCAAGAAATTTACTTATGGATTAATCTCGATGTTTGAGTGAAATGTTTGAAGGCAATTCAATGGTTTTGAAAGAATTTATTCACAATAATTAAGATATATAGTACGCTTTTAAATATGGTCAAATAATTTAGGGAATTAAAGTTCTTCTCTTGATTAATATCTCCAAAACTGAATTGATGGATCCATAATTGGGACCACCAGGTCTGCATCACTTCATTGAATCTGTGGATTGAAATAGACCTGTTCCTAAGGCCAAGAGCAATAATTTTGTCGACAGGTAAATTAAAAATGTTCCACTCGTACGAAAACTAGCGTGTACCTGATGGTATAGGTGCAGGCTTCCGGTTTACTGAATCGACTAGCTACCTCGTAAGGTCTACGAGGTGGAAGGTTAATTGCCAATTGATCGCGAAGCTGGGCGACGTTACCTAATACCACGCTGATGATCGATATCCAACTAATAGAAAATTTTCAAGAAGACTTAACTTCCTGTCAAGATACCTATCGTCGCTTTTCCAACACAATTTCCCAATTATTGTCGCTTGCTTAATGTAGTTCTTAATTAATTTTCAAAAATCGTAAGCATCCTAGTCTAACATGCTAGATTATCGCCCGATCAATAATCTGGATTAAAATAAATTTTCAATTCATGAACCCGTAAATTTAACCAAACTGATATAAAAGCCAATTAGGTTTATTTAAGCTTTTATAAATATTTACTGATCAAGTAGAAGCGGAAGTTCTTGGTTAGACGAGTATCTCATCTCAAATAATTAGAGATTTTCCCTTCTAAATACTTTAACGATATTTGTCCGTTTCTTAATGATTGATCAAAACTTAATTATTTTCCTTCACGTATCTGCTTAAGGCTAATGTAATGTCGACCCTAGTTAAGTCACGAAAATAGATAAAGAATTGGGTCGGGTTAATTGAATTAATTATCGAATTATCTATCTTCTGTTTCATTTCCTGTTTTCTCTCTGTTTCCTACGTTCAAACTACCAAGTCATCTCATATAAATACCAATTGATTTTTTTTATGCATTTAATTGTTTATAAGTAGCAAGTTTTTCATTTTTTTTCATTTTTTCAGTTTACCAGTTTCTCCTGAATATGAAAACTGTACAACGGATTCGTAACTTACTATTGTGCCCGGTAAACCCGTATGAAAAAATATTATATGAAATTCAGTATAGGTCTATGATGATTTTTCTATGATGAATTTATCATTTTTCCAAAATTCTAGGAAAATTTAACAGCTAAATATTTCTACTTTCTTTCTAGATTGGAAACAGAAATGAATACAAAAATTGCATTACAATGAAGATAAAATTTGTTACGTGTGGTCTTATGAGCGAAATTATCGGGAAGGCAAAATGCTTTTTGGAAGCTGGAAATCCTTTTATTTCTAAATGGTCCAACAACCTCGACGTTATGCAAGCCCAATTTTGCACAACTGAAGTTTAATTTTCGATAGCGTCTAGTAGGGGCTTTAAAAGGAAAAAATCGGTCGAACAAAATTAGAGAATCAAGCTCGCTTCGCCGGTATGAAAGTGGATACGAAACGAGAGGTATCTCGTATGGAAGGACGAGAGCAGATGAAGATCGATAAGGGGACATTCATAAAAAGAGCTGACATTTTTTGGCTATCGGAAATGGATGATGGCGAGCGCATACTCGTTGGAATTCAGTTCCAATAAAATTAGAGAGAGGTATGTTCCAGTTAACTAAAGAATTGGTTGTGAAAAGAAGCGGCAAAAATTAATAATTTTTTACCTTCATTAGAAGGAATTGAAGAAGCCTATAAAACGCGGACTGCTAATGAAATTTGTTCAGATAAGAGAATATTCAAATTTTGAACCTCCTTTATTTCTTATCGCTTTTTGCGTCTTTTTTGTCTTGCGACTTTTTCTGTCTTGTTAGATTTTCAAGTTATTAACTTCTCACTTTAGATTCAAATGAACGGATTTTATAAGTCATGAAGCACAGTTTAAAAATTAGTTATTCTGACAACTTTGCTATACTTTTTGTTTTACTAATGCGAGAATGCTTCAATTTTTGAACTTTTTACAAAATTTTTTAATGAAGGTGTGTACATGATCGCTATTACAAAAAATCTTCCATGTTCCAAATTTGAATGCATTGTAGAATATTGTAAGAAGAAAATGAATAGTTGTTATTAAACAACCAGAAACCTTACGTTCAAAGTTTTTTTTTTCAAATAAATAGCAATCGATTGGACACCACATGTTTCATTTGAAATTATGTCTTGGCAATGTTCTCAATATTTGTCGTTCAACGTCGAAAAAGAGCAACTTCTCAACTTCGAATGAAAATTGAACAATTGAAGAAGAATTGGTCATGTTCATTGCAATTAAATGATTGGAACAATACTTTTGAATTGTGAACACTTTTTCGATCTAGGATGACATATTTTGAGAATATTGCAAAGACATCATTTTGAATGACATACATGGTATTCAATGGATTACTACATATTTGAAGAAAAAACTTCTCACGTAAGGCTTTTTTGTTGTTTAATAACGATTATTCATTTTTTTTATCATTCTACAATTCCTTTAAAGTTTGAACACGAAAGCTTTCTTCGTAATAGAGATCATGTACACATCCTAATCTAAAATTATCTCATTGCAATATTCTAATTATTTGCGATCCAGTGTTAAAAAAGAAAAATTTTTTGGCAGCAAAACTGATTTCACTTTTTTGCACCTCTTTGTAAAAATTTTGTCTCCTAGGAAACCTGGAAGCTATAAAGTTTTAAGGCACTCCAAATAATTTTTTTGCATTGAATATTAAATTAATGGTAACATACTATTGGAAAAATGAGTACGCACCTTAATCGGTATTTCAAGTATTAGGGAAATATTTAGAGAACATTTTTCGTGGATATATAATCGGTGAAGTATGAAACTGGGGAGAATCGAGGCTCCATTATATGAGCGGAAATCCTGTGGATCGTAAATTCCAATGTCTGTCCAAAAAGACGACGGTCTGCTGGCGTAGAGATTTTTGGTTTTATGGCCGAATTCTCGCTGCAAATCAGTTTCTCGTCACAAATTTACACCGGATCGTTAAAGTCGGTTTAATTCTACCCTTAACTTTCTCGCGTAAAACCGCTTTTAGCCTGTTCGATATGTTTCGGCTGTACACATCGGCGTTTCCAAACAAACTTAAGCTGCAGCTATGAATACCGTCTTTTAGTGGCTCTAGTGCAGTACCTAGTTTTACCGGTCACAGACTGGTACGCCTTAATTAGGCGGTCAAACTTGAGTAATAAACGTGTTTGCGAGGAAATCGATCTTTTTCAAAGTCGTGACATCCCCTTGTGATAGTCAACAGTCGGAATAATGTTTCAATCGATTCTATTCTCGTATAAATGCATGCGAAAGTGGTCACTATAAATTTTCAGTCAAGACGATATCAGGGAAACTCCATATTTGAATCGGTGAAAAGTTGCTGAAATACCATTGATGCTTACTGAAAGGTCAGCAACTGTATCTACTTGTCTGGTCTTGGAAAGTAGAATTTCAAAAATTCAAGGCACTCTCGAAAATATTTGTAGTTTTTTCAAGAAAAATTATGCAGTATAAATTTTAGCTTAAACCAACAATTCCTAGTACACTCTCATCGGGCTTGAAGCTTTGAAAGACTAATACCATCCTTATTCCCAACTTTACAAAAACGGGGATTTTTTTTTGAATTTTTACCGCGAATTCAAAGGTGGAATTGGATTATTAAAAATGTATAATATAATTTTTTATGCATTTGAGTCTTTCTTCGAATGGAGAACTTATAATCATAGGATTAACAAAAATATCTATTAAGATAAATTTTTTTGAAAACCTAAGTTCATCGTTCAATTCCTGGCAAAATTTGAAAAAAATTGTGTCATATTTTCTTGTAAAGTCAAAAATAAGGAAGATATTAAGCTCGAAAAGCTTTAAGGCCGATAAGAGAATACTAGTTATGGTTCTTTTTACCTCAAATTTATATTACCTAATGCTATTTATTATTCATGAACCACCCTATTATCTACTAAAAAAACACTTTATATCCTAATTAGTAGAAAACTACTATTTTAAATAGTGCGAAATCATTAAACAATTCCATTAGTATTTACACTAATTCTTAGTCAATTTCTACTAATTCATTTCGTGGAAACTGAAATACATTTCATTGAATTAGTAAAATCTGACTAATCTATAGAGTAAGCATTTCTACTAATAATTACATGTTTTTCACTGATTCGTGATAAAAATGTACTAATTCAACTAGTATAAATTGAACAGGTACAATCCTATCTAAAAAAAAGGTGTAGCGATATGTCTTGAAAGCCTTATGTGGATTAAAAGATAGTTATGCCTTGTAAATACTATTGCAAGGTTGAAATAATGTTGAAAAATTAAACATAATATTGGTAAATAATTAAAAATATTATCAATGTTTTATGTTAGTTTCATACTAGCATTTTTTCAGAACATCATTAAAATTTGAGAAGCGTAATTCATAATAAATCAAAACAATAAAATGTGGACAATACACTCCAAATATCTTCAGTCAAAATTGAAGAAAAATTTAATAAAATAAGTGAAAAAAGGAAGGACACATTCAAACCTTCTTCCCTATTTTTTCTTCCGTTTTTTTTAATCACAAATTTGATCATTGGATTCTTGTATTTTTTTTTTAATTTCCGAGAATTTCGTCGTGAATAATTATTATTCATTTTATGTTAGTGTCCTGTATCTAAAATCAAAATAAAAAAAATATTCAATTTTAAAGAAGATTCATAATTTTTGAAGAATTTTAGAATAATTTATACTTTCAAATCGAAAATTGCTATAACCAAACAAAAATTGTTATAATTGAAGCAACATTTATATTCTATTAATAATCCAAGATTATGTTAGTCGTTTTTTTTGTCCGAAATTAGCATTTTGAATTTAAAAAATTATATTCTAAAGATTTCAAAGAAGATTTATAACCAATTTTTACAAATTACAAGTTATGTTTCTATTATTTTAGATAATAGTTACTATGAAATACGGGAATTTGGTATTATTAATTTTATATTTTAGTTCAAAAATGGCCTCAGATAAAAAAATAACAATCGCGCGTGAAGCGAGTACTTTTTTAGTTTTGCTATACAAACGTGTCCTTAGTAAGTATTTCCACTGATTATCAGTATTTGTTTACAAATTCCTAGTCAAAGTTTCAATTAATTCGGATAAAAGAAATTCAAATAATCACTAATTGTATTAGTAAAATCTGAATATAAAAATAAATTATTTTGTAAGAATTTAAATAGAAGATAACCGGAATTTCTCCAGTGAACTTTTCTACTTATAATTAGTTCTTTTCTGATAATTCGTAGTCAAATTTTACTAGTAGCTAAACTAGTACAATTTTAAAAGAAAAAAAATTTATTTAGTAAGCATTTCTACAAAAAATTATTAGTTTTCTACTCATTCATATTCAAATTCTACTAATTTATTCAGGTTCCGTTCATTTTCTACTGAAAGGTATTACGATAATTCAACTATGAATGAGTAGAAGACTTGTAAATATTATTAGTAGAAATACTTACAGAAGAAATCGGCAGGTGACTTGACACTATTTCAATTCGTTCTTCTCTACTAATACCGATTACAAATTTTACTCTTAATAAAAATAAATATAATTTAAATATGAGATTGTAGTAAACCCGACCAAAAATATATAAAAGTCAGGATATATTAGTGAACTGAGTTAAAGAAATCCCCTCTAATATAAGCACCTTATACGATGCATTTCAGCCATGTAGTTTCAAAGTTGACGCTCATGGAAATTCAGCTTCATCACTCTGAAATGGATGCATAAAGCCTTCTATAGTGTTATAAAATTAATTACGTACTCCAAGGGAAAGGAAACCTTTCGGTGATCAAGCTTTACGAGAATGATAAAATATGCCACATTTCAAATATATAATTTTAATAATTCACTGAAAATTCTTAGAAAGAACAAAAAATCAGTAATAAATGGCTGAAATTCACCTAAAATTAGTCTTGAGCTGATTAGATGTAATTTTCCAGTAATAAAAGATTAATTGGGTTGATACATTAATTCCATTAATTATTAAATCAACTCCGAATCTCTTCTATTCTAATAAATTATCAGCATCAAATATCTGAAAATCGTAAATCCATCGCCGATTTAAAAAAATGAACAGTGCAATTACCCAAAGTGACATTTTATGTCATGATCGAGACTCCATTAAAAATTAAATTTTTTTTCTCTGGCTCGATGTTTGACAATTGTTCTTACTAATTATTCACTACCAGAGAATGTCTGAAAATCGGTAAAAACCTCGTGCAAAGAGTAATCCCGTGTTTTCGATGATCATTATTTTGTAGTTCAACCTCTAACACGAAATTGATATAAATTCTTTTTTTTGCAGGGTTATTTAAAAACTACGTCACGCTTTTTTAAACAATTTTTCCTTCTCTCCCTTTTTTCATCACAAATAATCACAAACATTTCGAAACCCTCAGGGTTTAACAGAATTATAAGAAAAAGATACATTTTTAATAAAGCAGTTAAATTTTGGACCCGAAAAGACTAATTTTTTATGGAAAGTTGAATTTTCAAGCCCAAAATATTAATTCTCAAAATAGAGGGCAATTTTCAACCAAATAGTTAAACACTAAACAAAAAATTATGTTCTTTCCACCAAAAGTGGAGTAGTTGAATCTGCAGTTCAAAACATTGATTTTTGAACAAAAAACGAGCAATAGAAATAGAGTAATCAAATTTCAAATCATGAGCAATAATTTTCTACTGAAAAGGGGAATTCAAAACGAAACACATAAAGTTTAAAATAGTTTTATTTTCAACTGAAAATTATCAATTCTCAAATGATTAAATGAACAAATTAGTTTACCTTTCAACCGAGGACTTCAATTTTTTCAGAAAATAGTCTATTATTATTATTAAATCAACCAAATAAGGAAAATTCGAAAATTTGTTTTTCACACAAAAAACTCATATTTTCATTAAAATAGTACTCAAACTTTTAACCGAAAAAATAACATCAAAGGCAAAAATATTTTAGTTGATTTTTTAATCAGAAATAATTAACTTTCAACAAAACATAGTCCATTTTTCTTATTGTGTTCTATTCCTTCAGTTTGCGAAAGAAAGGTAAAGTTTCTTGAAAACAGAAAAAAAAGAAAAATTCTCTTAAAAAAGAGGATAAACGGAATAGGGGAGGGAGAAAGAACTCCGTATTTAGATCTTTGACTGGTGAAATCAAATCCTTGAATTTAATTTTTTTGAAGTATTCCAAAAAATTCACATTTACATCTTCATATCTCTTATTAACTTAGAACCCATTGAGCTTTCACCTGTAAAATATTAATTTACTTTATCGCAATATTATTTTTGGCAAGAGTTTGAACTTACGTAATTAGCTTTCCCTATTTATCATAGAATTTTAGAAGTTTGCTAATTAAACCTTAAAGCAAGATGGAGAGAGAGAGTGGATTGAACATAAAATTACGGGTTGAGCTTGCCGCTAAGTCTGCTTTTCCAAAGTTCCATGCTAATAGCTCATATCCATGTAAAACTACATACTCCCTCATTTCCAGCTTGCCTCAACGTCCTCTAATCCACTTATAGTTTCAAGCGTAAGTGCTCAAAAGCGAGGAGTATAGAGCGTGTTTTATTTCACTGGTGCAAGTGAATGTGCCTTTGCTGAGAAATGTGACTTCAATTTTTGGTGGTAAAGTGCAGCTCGAAATCTTCTGAGGCCTCAGCACACATATTCCTTGAATCCAGAATCTACACACATTCTCTAACTTACGTTTGAACCTACTCTTTCTAACTTTCTATCGCGCTTGCGGTTTTCCGAGCGTGTTTCAAGAAAGGTTCGTTACCTCCACGTGTTCTACTTTCTACTATAGTGCGAAGCATGTACTAAAATAATGATCACTCGCTACCTCAGAGCTAAAGGAAGTAAAGTTATTCATTTCGCTACTGTTTCAAATTCCAGTTACATTTCGACGAATAATTTTAGAGTATCTGGATATATATTAAATTTATTACTTTCGATTCTTCAAGACAATTTTCTATTTTATCAAACAAAATTAGTCAAGACGTCAAATGAGTGGTTTGAAACTGCACATTACCTACAACCCTTGATAGCTTTACGTTCGTCTATAAGTATCATGAGTATCATTATCATATATTATCATAAGTATCATTTTGAATTATCATAAGTCTACTTTCTAATTCTGAATTAGTAGAAAACTACTAATTGGTAGTAGTTTTCTACTAATTCAAATAGCGCCGATTCGTTTATTGGTAATTAGTAAGAATCTACTAATTCAATGTGTAAGAATAACTGACTAAATGAATTAGTAACTATATCTACTAAAGGAATTGGTAATGCTACTACTAAATGAATTGGTAAATGTGTTGCTGGTTACTATTTCAAAGAGTGTCTCAAGTAAATTTAAAAACTGTTTTTTCAATGAAGAGAAGTTTATTCAAATATATTATCCTATTATTAAAGTCGAATTAGGTCCGATTAAAAAACAAGTTAGTTCAATCCAAATTGAAAACATGTTATTCTAATAATTAAAACTAGAATATTAATAATCTTAAAAGGGTTTACAAGACAAAAACAACTGCGAAGTCGTAACTGTTTTCCCTTTAGCTAGATAAAACTATTAAAATATAATATAATGCTTGGTGGAGAGCTTTGTAAGTTTGCACCATACAATGTATGGCTTTACAGTTGTACACTTGTGTTTGATTGATTCCGGATACCCTCTACTTCCTTAGACACGTTACTAGCATCCTAGAATACAAAATTTTTTTACATACTTTTAATTAGTATATCATGGTTAATTATTATTACAGTATAGCCAAATGAAGAAATCATACCTGAAAAAACATTCCCTGACAATTTCAAGTTCTATCCAGATATGTCAAGTTTTTTTAAAAATAATTTTTTGTAGTACGGAGCCATGCAAATAATTCTCTTTTTTTTAATCGACCCGGAATAAGTCCTCAGTTTCGCGAGTTTATTATAAATTTTTTTTGAGTTTCTGGGGATTTAATCAATATTTTTAATTTAGGAATCTTTAACGAATTATATTACAAGATATTCTCAAATATATTAGCACCATTAAATACTTGAATAACCAAATAATACTAAAAACATAATCATTTCTTAAATTTGTATATAAAGTCTATGAATTCGAATAATAATTCAAACAAATTTTTATTTGATAGTTAACAGTTGAATTTTGAACTAAAAAAGATCAGCTTTCGACCAAAAATGGAATAGTTAAATTTGAACATAACAAATTAATTTTCCAGAGAAAAAACTGTTTGAACTAAAATGATGAATCTTTTACTGAAATAAATGAATTTTTAACAAAAGTGTAACTTTTAACCAAGTAGTTTATTATCTTCAATCAAAAAGATGACATTCCAACTAAAATTATGAATACCTAACTGGAATACTTACATTTTCCACCAAAAAGATAAAGTTTCAAACAAGAAGATTAATTTAGAAACATAAAGAATGATTTTATACGAAAAATACGTATTTTGAAGAAAATAGAAGAAATCTCAACTGAAAAAGACGAACGTTCAACCAAATAGTTTAATTTTCAGTTTGAAAAATTAATTTTCCAGAAAAAAAGCAAATTTTTAGCCAAAGTGTTAAATTTTCAACTAAAATGGTGAACCATTGACTGAAATAGTTCAATTTTTAACTCAAAATTATAATTTTTCCACCTGAAATTGAATGATTTCATCTAAAATTTTGTATTATGTTAAACTAAAGATATGGATTTATAAATAAAATGTTGGAATATTCGACTAGAATAATTACATTTTCAGTTTCAATAAGAATTAATTTTCTGTTAAAGTAAAAACGAATTTTCAACAAAATAGCTCACTTTTTAACCGAAGAGATACATTTTTAATTAAAATGATGAATCTTGCACGAAAAAAATTAATTTTAAACAAAAGAGTTCAGCATTTAACTCATTAATTGAATTTTTATTCCAAAAAAGATGAATTCTGAACGAAAAATGTAGTAGTTGACATAAAAAATATTAATTGTTAATCAGAAACAGTTGAATTCGACAAAAAAACTACTTTTCAAAATGAGTTTAATTTTCAACTTGAAAAGATTTTTCAGTCAAGCGAGAGGAAGAATTGCAAACAAGCTGTTGAATTATCAATGAAGAAGATGAATATTTGAATTTTGAACTAAAAACGAACAATTTTCAAACAAAACTATAATAGAAACATTTTCATTAAAAAAATTAAATAAACTACATTAAAATTTGCACGCTTTAAATTATGTAGATACTTTTATTTTAACGTATCCGCAGTTTAACAGTAAGGTGGTTCAAAAAAGAATTTCTGGAAGACAAAAGAGTGTTAGATTCTGTTTAAAATTTAGGTTAAATAATAATTTGTGTGCCTCAGTAAAACTAGATCTGATGATTATAAGAGATGCCTCAAAAGCGTAAGTTTAAAACATGAAAAAATACTTCAAAATCTTCATTAAAACAACCTCTTTATCCGTAACAACAACTAAATTAAAATTTTTAACCCAAAAATCCGACTAAGAAGTTGTAAATTGATTATAAAAAAATTTTGAACATCTACGTATCTTTTAATGTATGTTAAGTGAGTTTTCTGCAAGTTAGAGATAAAAAATAGAGCCTATATCTCCAACTGTTAGTTGATGACGATATGGTACGTCGACTTTCATGTAACATAGTCTGCTATCAATATTATGTTTAAAAAAATCATGTTGACTGGAAATTACTAACTATTTACAAAAAGTATATAATTTTCAATTTTCGATAGACACTAGAAACTTTATTAAAACAAATAATTTTACATTCACTTGTTGTTACGAATAAAAGAATTGTTTGGAATAAGACTATTATTCAACTTTTACCCTGTTTGAAGCAACATTTTTAAGGCAGCACTTATGGAAAGTTAGAATTTCCCGACAGAGTTCTCCGAGGCTAGAGACATACTTTATTAATTTTCTCTTTATTATTAAAAATTCAAAAGCCGTTTTGACTAAGGAGAAACTTAACAATCAGTCATATCATTGATTAAAATGGAATATGTAATAATAATTTACATTCGGACATTTGGACAACTCCAGTGCACTCTTGAAGGTTAGCATCTTGACTTACTTGCAAATTTTAGAAAAAAATATATGAATAAGAGAATATTTGCTTTTTACACCTTCCAGTTTCGTTATAGTGTCTAAATCTAAGTGGGTTTCAAGTATTTTAGCCAATCCTTGCACACTGTATTCCTCGAAGGTCTTGAATTTTTCTGAAAATAAATTTTAGTTAACCTAACTTTCTTCAACGACACTTTCCCAGTTCCCTTTAAACTATTCACCAAATTACTAATATTAAATAAAACCTTACTCATTTTGAAGAAGCTAAGATAAACGATTCACCCTGAAATCAATTGCAGTTCTAACCCACTCTTTGCCATCAGAATCCACTTATTCACAAACTCCGGAACATTTTGGGAACGAACAATAGCTATGGTTATTCTAACCAATTTCACGAGTTCACATTTTGGCTGCATTGGAGAAATAGATGGTGTATTGAAAAAGCATTAACCTTTTTTAATTAAAACTCAAAAAACAGCAGAATGTATTTTAAAAATTGTTAAATTATGTTTCCTTAGCAATTAATTTCTACTCTTCGAATTAGTAAGCTGTTACTACTAAACAGATTAGTAGAATACCCTCACTAATTCATTTAGTAACATAAATCTTACCATTTCATATAGTAGAAAGTGATAAAATTACTAATTTAACAGTCAGATACAATGCTACTCATTGAATTAGTAAAATTTCTACTAATTTGGATTCAGAGAGTAACTTTTCCCTGATTTTCTAGTTTTCCCTGACCTGCAGTCACCCTGATGGAATTTGAGAGCTTTGATGAAGTCTATTTAAGTAGTATAAGTAAATCTTTGGTCAGCTCGGTCTTGTACTTCACCAGCTAACACTTCTCTTCCCCTACTTCCCTTGCCGAGCCATCACTTCCCCTCCATTTCTCATTCGCACTAGCTTTCCCCTTTCTTAAACTCACTACCTTCCCTCAATTCCAATCATTTCTCCTACTGCTACTTACTCCCCATACTAACATTTTCCCTACTTCTTCACGCATCACTTTCTCTCAATTTCCATATTTCCCCTCTTCAATCATTCATTCTCCTCTTATTTTCCCTATTCCTCTCCTTAATTTCCCAACACCTCCCATGAGTTTCCCATTTCCTCTCCATTTCTCTACTCCTCTCTGCTCATTTCCCGCACTATACCACCTCTTATTCCCCTACTTTTCCTGCCAGGGAAAATAAGTGACGAACGAACACTCGCACGAAACTATGATAGTTTCTGCCCGGGCTGCAAAACCCTCAAAATAGAATCAGGGTTGCCGGAAAACTTTATTTTCAAAATTCCCTGACGTTTCCTGATTTTTCCGTGACAGATGTTTTATTTTTCCGGACCATTAATATGTTAAGCCTGGAAATATAGAACTGATAACAAATAAAATCGCAATTTTCCAAAAGAGGGGAAAAACATACTGTAAAAGTGAAATTCCGATCTGAAGATAAAACAAAAGTCTCCTTCCGAAATGAAGTGTTGCTGAATTAAGAAAAAAAGTGAACAAGGTTCGAGAAAATGTATTTGCAAGTTGACAATCTCAATGTGACACTAACCTGAAATTGCAACAGGATTGGCTGCGGATTGCAATTAAAAATGTAATTTCTCGCTAAAAAATTAATATAAACATGCTTCCGAGGTATTTAGTTTCTAACGACGGTTTAATAAGGTTTGTTGTGAGAAAGTTAGCCAATTCTAAAAAAATCGATCAAACATTTTCAGACAAAATTTCATGGGTTTTGAAAATCGATTTTAGATAGCGACTTGAAGTTAAAATTTTTTTTTTTTTCTATAAAAAACTGATTCAAAAATGGGGAGGTGCTGAACAGGAATAAAAATATTTGATGCAAAAAAATTCTGTGCCGAGAAAATTAAAATTGAAAATTGTGTTGTCGCAGAATCACAGACATCTTCTTTCTGAGGATCCAAAAAAATAGTAAATATATATTTTGTTTTTATTGAATAACAATAATTCCACCACAACGTATGTTTGATTTTTCAAGATTTTTTCATTCAATAAATCCATTTTCGATAAAAATGTTTGTTTATCTATTTCTTCAATGCCATCGTTTATTCAAAGACTAAAATTCTAACCTTCTAAAACTTTTAATATAGAATCTTTTATGACTAGAATAAAACAATTTCAGATTCAAAATTATCAATTTTTAATTTATTATTCTCAGGACTGCCATACCCTAATTTTCATGGAAAAAGTGACCTGTTCAAACAGAAGAGCTTCATAAGATTCATAAGATTAAAAAAAATTAAAGTTAAATTCAAAAGAATTCAAATAATTAAAAAATGTTCTATGGCAAATTCCATTGATTTCAGTAAAATTCAACTGCATTTGGAAGAATTTAAGGGAAATGAGATGAATTCGATGGAATTCATCAAAACTCAATATCAGTTTAAAAAATTCAAATGAATTTAAAACAATGTGAGCATAGAGAAGACCACGCTACAAAAGATAGCTATCCTACTGTAGATAATCATGAATTCAAAATATTAATGTTGGTGAATTTATTAATCTAACTTAATACAAATTTATTAGGACTCTACATTTGTTGATACATTAAAATTAGAAATAATTATGTTTTGTATATAAGTGCTTCAAATTAAAATTATCTACTGTAGAGTGGCCTTACAGAAACTAAAAAATTAATTGAGAACAGGAAGTTTGAACAGAGTGTATAAAAAGTGTGTAAAAATAGTTGAGGAATTTTGAAAAGATTTGATAAAATCCCTAAGAATGCCAAAATTCATTTGATATTTTTTCATTCTCTCCAAAATTCCATGCAATCCTTCAAGATATCCTAAAATATTCTTCATTCCTTGAAATCGTTTGAAATTCCTTGAAACTTATTTCAGCTCCTGAAAATGTCTTGAAAAAATTCAAAATACCCAACAACATTCAAAATCTAATGGAAACCCATTAAATGACTGAATATATTTGATAATTATTTGTAATTTTTTTTAATTTTACAAATTTTTGCAAATCTCTCAAAATCTTTTAAACTAGCTTACAATGTTTTGAAGAAGTTGCAAATTCCTTGAAAGTTTCTAAAATACCCGAACATACTTCAAATAATTAAAAATCTTTTGGAATCTAATATTTCAAATGAACTAAAAGAATTCAGAAATATGTATAAAACCTGAATTCCA
Organism: Andricus quercusramuli; assembly: GCA_932178445.1. Taxonomy (NCBI): domain Eukaryota; kingdom Metazoa; phylum Arthropoda; class Insecta; order Hymenoptera; family Cynipidae; genus Andricus; species Andricus quercusramuli. The sequence goes on along the minus strand of CAKNXH010061943.1, from coordinate 125,415 downwards.
TAATTATTAACCCATGGGTTAATTAATTCAAAAAATGGAAGAAACCTGACTTTTTTCCAAAAGTGAGTATAGGCAATTTAAGTTGAAAACGTGAATAAAAAGTGATTCAAGAAGAAAAGAGATTAAAAGTGACTTCGTGGCATCTAATATTATTCTTGACAATTACTTGAAGTAATTTTCCACAGACTGACTTTTTTTAATAACTCACTTTTTCCTGATTTTCTAGTTTTCTCTGACTTGCACTCACCCTGATTGAATCTGAGGGCCTTGATGAAGTATATTTAAGTAGTATAAGTAAATCTTTGGTCAGCTCGGTCTTGAAATGCAATTGTAAGTTAAAAAATATTTTCGATTGCAGAATTTGTTCTAAACCCGTCTTTTCTTATAGTCATACTTCACTTGTAGCCCCACTTAAAACTTCATTAATTATTAAAACGAATTCTGAACTAGTAGTGTCTTCTCCAATTAACTTAACGAGCGAAATTTCCCAGAAACTAAAATGCCTAAGGGCAGGTACGAATTTCCAGGAAACTTCGGGTCTTTTCTTCACAATTTGAGGTTCTTTCAAGTAAGTTTCGAGACAAGAATTAAATTACTTGAATAAATGAAAATATTAAATCGCGATTAAAGAGGCTCTAAAAAGAGTTACCAGAAGGGCATTTAATACTATGAGAACGAAATTACGAAAATAACTTTTGTTGATAAAAAATAGTTCAGAGGTTTCTCACTCCTTTACATGACACGTGCCTGCCAGCTCGTAGAAAGAAATGAGATCTTCACCTGAGCAAGACGAGCAGGGATTTACAGAAGGATTGAATACATTCACGATTTGCCCCTTATACGTTCCTGCCAAGCCGCAACTTTAAACCGAGGCAAATAAAGGGCGAGAGGTAGAAAAATGAAAAAGAGAAACTCGTTTCGCACTTTCGCATCTAAGGAATAACTGCAACTCTCACCAACAAAAGTAAAAAGAAAACGTATGAAGAGTTTCTTGCGGAAAAGATGGAAATATCTGGAATATCTGTGTCTTATTCGAATAAGTGAAGAAACAAAAGAACGATTCTCTTTGGAAATGGAGAAGCCGGTTCTGCTTGCATGAAGATAATTTTTCAGTGAATATTAAACCTGACTAAGAGGAAGTATCTTTGTCAGATTGTAGAGAAGAATGTTCTATTCAGCCTCAAAGTAATATTTTCCATAAGGAAATATCTTTTCCTACAATTATAGTTTAAATTTGTTGATATTTCTGGATGTGGAGAATTGAAAAGAAAAAAATTATAAATTGCACAGTTTATAATCACAAGTTCTTGAAAATAAATAATTTCTGACAATATTGCTGAATTGAAAAACTTCCAATAAAAATATTTATAAATTAAAAACCCTTGAAAATGAATGACTGAAAGTAGAAGCTTTTTGAAAACAGCCAATTTCAAATTTGAGCGTTGAAAATGAAAAGAATGTTCACGATCCATAGTGTGAAAATAAAGAAAATTTGTCTATCAAAGTCTTAAGAAATAACTACATTCCGAGACATTAGATGTTAGAATTGTAAAAAATCAAATGATACTCGATTCTGATTCAGAAGTTGCTTTTTTAAAATAATAAGGGCTGCCATAGACTGCTGTACTTCTAAAAAGTGAAAAAAAGTGATGATAAATTGTGGAATTAATTTTTCAAAAGCTAAATAAATTCAATCTATTTTATTTTATTTTTCTCTGATTTATCACATGAATTTAATCAATGATTTTATTCTCATTTATAATTCAATTGAAAATGCAAAGCATGACATTTATATGAACTATAGAATAGAGAAAATCTTAAATTCTGCAATGTAACATTGAATTGAATCAAGAAATTTAAATCACCTGAAGAAATAAATAAACAAAATTTCCATAATCCTAAAAGTTGAGATCATTCTGGCACCTGGAGTGGCGGGCCTCTGAACGTCGTTTGAATTCAATCGATAGGGTATATATCTACTCTAAGGGCCAGAAAATTATAACCGCATCCTTAATACAGGCCCTCAATTATAAGTTATTCAAAATTCAGCAGACCAGGTCAATGAATCGGTTATAACTTTCTGGCGCCTAGAGTGGGGGCCCTCTGACCGTCGTTCAATTCGAGCGATAAGGGATCCTTCCACTTTAAGCGCCAGAAAATTATAACCGCTTCAATGATCCAGGCCCTCAATTGTAGTAATTCAAAAGTCTCGGGCAAGAAATTCAAAACACCTAAAGAAATAAATTAACAAAAACTCCACATCACTGATAGTTAAGGGCTTAAGTCAAAGAACCGGTTATAACATTCTGGCGCTTGGAGTGGCGGCGGGCCTGTGAACGTCGCTTAAATTCAACCGATAATGGATTTATCTACTCTAAGCGCCAGAAAGTTATAACCGCTTTCATCAAACGGGCCCTCAATTAAAAGTAATTCAAAATTCTGCAGACTAGGTTGAAAAATCGGTTCTAACTTTCTGGCGCCTGGAGTGGCGGGGCTCTGAACGTCGCTTAAATTCAAGCGATAAGGGATCTTTCCACTTCAATTGCCAGAAATTTATAACCGCTTCCTTCAAACGGGCCCTTAATTATAAGTAATCAAGAATTCTGCAGACTAGGTAAAAAATCGATTCTAACTTTCTGGCGCCTGGCGTAGCGGGGCTCTGAACGTCGCTTAAATTCAAGCGATAAGGGATCTTTCCACTTCTAGCACCAGAAATTTATAACCGCTTCCTTCAAACGGGCCCTCAATTATAAGTAATTAAAAATTCTGCAGATTAGGTAAAAAATTGGTTCTCACTTTCTGGCGCCTGGAGTAGCGGGGCTCTGAACGTCCCTTAAATTCAAGCGATAAGGGATCTTTCCACTTCTAGCGCCAGAAAGTTATAACCGCTTCTTTCTTCCGGGCCCTCAGATATAAGTAATTCAAAAGTATGGTGCGGTAAATTCTAAACACCCGGAGAAATGAATTAACCAAAACTTCGAAGCCCTGATAATTGAGACCAGAATCAAACAAATTTGCTAACTCTCTGACCCATAAAGTAAGGGGGCCTCTGAACGTCAGTCAAATTTAAGCAATAAGGGCTCTCTTCACTTTGAGCGCCAGAAAGTTTCAAACAGTTCCGAAAAATTTATAAACAACAATTCAATGAAAATAGAGACAGGAAGATTATTTAATAAATTGAAAATTATCTCAAGCCAAATTTGTTGAATATTTATGCGCCTCTTAGAGATACATGAGTGAACAGAGTTTGAAGTGCCGAAGATCGTTTAGTCTGGCTTGAAGTTTCTTGACTAAGTGAGAACTATTTATGGTATACATCGTCATCAGAAAATGAAAAAAAAGGAAAAAAAGCAGTGACCAGGAAAAGCCGGAAAGTGGATCTTACGAGATGCAACTCGGCGACTTCGACGGAAGAAGGACCCTCAAAGGTCGGTACTCGACTACTCTCGTGGGGTCCACGCGAAGAAAAGTGGATGGCGACCTGCTGTGGTGGTTCTTGTCTCCCTGAAAGAGCCCTTGCCGTCACCCCGCGGCATGCAAATATTGACTACCCCCTTTTTGTTTCCGACGCAACGACTATCCTCGCTATAAGCCAGGCTCCCTTACATTTTCGACCGAGACCTACCAACATTCCAGACCGTTCGACCTTAAATTCCACTCAGCAAATTAACCCTCCTTTCGAAAATAAAACTCTCTTCTCCTTCAAATGGAATCACTTAATTTTCCACAAGTTTGATTTGAGAGTTTTCGAATGGCAAATTAATTCTCATATTAAAAATATAAACAATTTAAAAATCTATCATCACACAAGCCTGTAATTTATCAAGATTCAAAAGTTTGGAACAATAATTATTAATTAGTGTTTTTGACTTCAAAGTACTTCAGATTAAGAAAAAAGCACTGAACGATTTTGAATTTAAAAAGTTCCAAATCAGACCACTTGCGACCAGTTTAATTGAAAAAAAGCAGAATAAATCACACAGATATTCTTTGTATACAGATAATTGAGATCTACAATTATGCGACAAAGAATAATTATTTTCGGCAGGCGAATTTGCAACAACATCCAAAACTTTATCAGTTATCAATTTTTTGCAACAATTCTATCCAACATCAAACAAAAAATATCTCTGGAATTTCGTATGGGGAAAATATTTTGGATGTAATGGAAAGGAATTGAACTTGTATAATTTCTCAATAAAATTGTTTAGAATTTATTAATTTAAAATTTAAAGTTTCTATTTTGTATTAGAGAATCTTGAAATTAACTGATTTTGGACTTAAATTTCACAAATAGGACAATTTAAAAATGTCAAAAATTTAACAATTTCACATTAGAATTTCTAAAACTGGATCATTAAAAACTCAAAGGAACTTAAGTTTTATCATTTCCAGTTAAAGACGCTCAAAATCGAATTATACTGAAAAAAGTTTGAAATAAAGTGATTTAAAATGGAAAATATTAAGAATGAGAAATTTGTACTATGAAACATTGAAAATGAAACAATTCCGAAATGCATATCGATCTAAAAAAAAACTTTTAATTAAAAACAATCATGATATTATAACTGTCATCTGCTCACACCTTAAGACTATAGTCATATTATTTAAATAGTTTAAAAATGAAATTATTTGATTTCTGATTATACTTTTCAATCTTCAACCAATTTGATTTTAATTGCAAAATGAGAACTTACAAAAGGACAAAATTGAAACTTGGTATTTACCATGAAAATAACAAATTTTAGTTTGTTTAAAATATATTTTTTTTTTAAACTTGTTCAACTTTTTATTTTGAAACAACAAAATTCTTGACTTTTCAATTTGAAATCGTTCAATTTTCAGAATTCTATTTAGAATTATTATTCGTTCTTGGAATTTCCAAACATCATACTTTTTCAATTAAAATTTCAAGAAAATAATTTCAAAATTAGAAAAAAATTGAATTTAAATTTGAATTGGAATGTTTTCAAATTTTGAATTAGAAACCTCCAAAAATAAAGAAGTTTCTTACCATGGTGAAACTCAAAGTGATTGGATAGATGTAGTCACTAACAAATTTTATTTCTGAAAAAAATCAATGTCATTTTCACTGTAAAAAATTCAAGAATGAAAAATATTTTTAACCTTCAACGTTGAATTAGTTTAAAAATTGTGTTGTTTGAAATCAAAATATATCAAAATAAACTATCAGAAATGAAACTTTTTCCCTCTCATAAGTTTCGATTTTGGATCTCAAATTGAAAGGGTGAAATTTTGAAAAATATAATTAGGAATTTGAGAATTAAATTAAAATATTTTGAATTCTAAAGGGTATAAATAAGTTAAAATATCAAAATTTTTGGTGACTTTTTTTAGTTCGAAATTAAGTTCAGATTCGTTTCATTTGCAATGTTCCTGAGAAAACATTTTTTCATTTGTAACTTTTCCTAATAAAATTAGGTACTTTTTATTTTTCATATTTTTTCAGAATAATTTATTTTCGATGGTTTATAATTGAAAATTTCACCATTATAAAGGCTTGTAATTAACAATAATACCATTTCAATTAGTTTGAATTTCAAATGATCTAATTTTCAAAATTCTAATTCGAAAATTTTCCATTGTAGACGTTTTTAAACTGTCCTAATTTCAAAATTTTAATCTGAAAGCATTTAATTTTGAGACTCTTCAATGCAAAAAAATGTTTTATCCTAAACAGCTGGAATCAGGAATGAAATATTTGCATCTTTTACTATCGAAATTGTTAAATTAAAAAAATTTTCGTCCGAAATTTTTGCACTATGAGTGCTTCTGTTAAAAAAATTATCAACTTTCAAATAATTTAATTTCAAACACTTTTATTCAGAAATTATACAAGTTCAATTCCTCTTCATTCATTTCGGAATATTATGATTTTTTAATTTTACTTGATCTACAATTCTTTTATTTGGAACGTTTTGAATTCAAGATCGTTAAAAACATCAGTTTTAAGTTCCAGACGCTCCTAATTCTTAATCAATAATCATCGTTCCAAAAAATTGTTCATCAATAGATTAAACAAATTTTTAAATACTTTTAAATGTAAGGGACTAAAAATACACATAGCATGTTTTTATTGCTGACTTGAAGTATAAAAAATTGTTGATTTCACTGGCAACATTTGGAATACATATTTCATAAGTAAGGGTCCGGATCAAGTAACGAATTATAAAATTATTTTGTTTAGAATAGAAGGGTCAAGACCTCGAGTGCAGAATAATTTTTTGACTAGTCACTTGATCAGGGCTCTGAATTTGAATTGAAAACGAAAAGAATCTTTTTTCTCACTGTAAAAAAAGTGTATCATTTTTTTGCGTTGGATAGGTTTGAAGACCACGAAGGCGAGTACAAGTAATTAAAAACGTGACTATATTCGTTATAAAAACCCCTTGCTAGATTTTTCATCATGAGGGTCCTCCCTGTCATTCCTGCACTTCTCTTGTTACGTTGATACTCAGGGACACATGAAATTACCTAAGGCTCCTGTGAAGTCCATAGGGCGCAATTTTAAATTCACCTTCTAGGGAAACGAACGAGTCAAGAGAATCATGAATTTTTAACGATTGCCCTCTTGAAACCGATGACTAGACGAAAAAATAATTAATGCAGCCCCATTCCCAACCCAAAATGAATAATGATTCATTGCTATATATCTACAGTTCTTAGAAAATTGGTTGTTCAGAAATTTTAGAACAATATGATTTCAATTTGGGGATTTGTCACGCTATTTTCAAATTTAATTTTTTATCCAATGTTACGGAACAAGGGGTCAATGACTTGTTGCAATTTTCAATTTCGATGCGCAGAAAATGTTGCTAAATTATGTAGATATTTCGAAAGATTTTCAAGAAAGAGTAATCTGACTTAATTGAATGTTAATTAAATCAATGAGATATTGTAAAATGGATCAAATCACAAGTCATTCGTTATCGGTCAAATGCAGGTTTGACCACCAAAATAATTACATTGCTGGATATTCCAGAATGTGACATTTTAGAAATTGCCATTCAACTTATACTGAATATCCAATATTTCAGCAATCTCTGTATCTGGCAGATAATGATTACATGAATAATTTAGATTGATTCATCAAATTTATTTATTGAATATTCTATTAATATTTCAGTGTGTTCAAATTTGAGGAATGAATTATAGACTAAGTGTATCAATATTAAAAAGCCTCGAATCAATGGTTATGAAAAAGTTGACACATCAAAGTCATCAAAAATTCAATATATAACCAAGTGCCTGTGTATGTTCTTTTCAAACGTGAAGTGGTATTTAGTTGATATAATATGGAATGTTTATAGCTATATACATACACAAATTTTCATCTTTAAGAATTTTTAAAGTATTTAATTTTTTGTTTATAAGCAAATTTTCGTTTGAATATTAGGAACAATATTTCAACGTAATAACTGTATTCAGATGATTATGATAGATTGGACTGATGTATTTAGACACAATCTATGACCAAATGATATTATGTGTACAGATTTGTACATTTCTGTGAAGTTTCTAAGAGAAAAACTTCTCTAATTTTCGAATTATAATAATATTTAAGTACTAGATATATTTGTTGCTACTTTCTTATGAATTATTTCATGCTCTTAACTTGAAACACAAGCATTTTCACGAATTTGCAGGAATCACAACGACAAAAAACAAATTAATATTTCCGACTAAATGGAAAATTAATCAAAAAACTTTTGTATTGTTTCTTTTTTCTCAGATAATATATGGATTTAGTTAATATAAATTCCTCATGTTCATAGCTTTTCCTACAAATAACCTTTAATGAGGAAGTCTGAATTGGCTTCAAAATATGTTCTCTTTGACTCTTTTCTTTTTTTTAATTTTGATTTTTGAATATTTGTGTGTTCTGTTTCTTGTGCATAAAATAGTTGATGAGAAGGTGGATTTTATTTAGATTCTAGGAGTTTTTTCAGTTTTGTGACTGTAGAAATTTCTCTTAAATAACTAATAAGACAAGAGCTTGTCATCAATGATCATATTTGATTCCATCATTCATTCTTCTTCGTGCGTCAACATTTCGTATTTATTTCTTGACACCTGATAAAAAGGTATAAGGGTTTGATTAATTTTTTTCCTGAGACCTTCGCTAGCGAGAGCGACGGAATAAACGCGACTGGCACCAAAAGGATTTCACAAGAGGCCGCGACGACCTTCGAGCGACAAGGAATCTATATGGAAATGATTCCCTGGCGCTTTTGCCGAGATTTACGAGTGCGCTGGCTCTCAGATCCATATCCATGCTTTGGAAACGAGTCAAGAGCCCTGAAGCATCGCTGCATACAAAATATTGCCTGCCCTAAGACAAAAAATATAATTACTTGTTACTCGCAGAAGAGAAAATACGAATTTGAAGATTCTCTATCCAGTTGAACTAACTAAACCTTAATTAAATTTTGCTATCCTGTAAGGCGCCGGCCATAGTAGCTTTTTGTGATACAAGTGCGCAAAATAGACGCTTTCTGTCGAGTGAGAAAGTTGCAGCCTGAGCCGGTGGCTCGAAGCACGAGTCGGAGGTTAACGCACGAGCGAAGCGAGTGTGAAGGCTTGGACGTGTGTGAAGAGTAGAAAGCAAATACTGCAATAACAGACCCTTTTTGCACTTTTGACCCAATTTCCGATCCTGTATTGTGGTTTTCAGCAAGATCCGTGTATAATTGCATTCTTTCTTCAGTTTCGACCTTCGGCTAGTGTCGTAAAAAGTTTTGGGAATTTGAAGGTTCGGTATTTGGTATTGGGACCTTGAAATACCGAAAACTTTTTACGAAATTCGTTTATATTCGCAAAATAAATGCGTTTCAAAGTGCTATTATTGACTCCCTCCGTCCGGAAAGTGACGTACCCCAAAATTCTCTCAAAAAAGGCGAAATAAGGTGATTTTTCACGCAAATCAGGGAATCATAGGGAAATAAAAAACCGAATAGACGAATTTAAAGAAACAATATATTTGAACTTATTTATAACCAAATAGTTCAATTTCCATTCCAAGAAGACCAATTTTTTGAAAATTTGTTGAATTTTCAATTAAAGGGTTCATTTTGGACCAAAAAAGATTAACATTATACCATTAAAGATGAATTTCCAATATAATAGCGCAAACTTTTTACAGAAATGTTGCGTTTTCAATTCAAACTTCGAATTTTTAGACAATAAGGATTAACATTCAACAAAAAATAGTTGAATTTTCAACCCAAAAGGACGAATTTTCATTAAAAAAATTCATTTTCAATCAGGAAAGATAAATTTTCTATCAAAGACAAAAATGTTGCATTTTCGGCAGAAAAGGATGCATTTTCAGCCAAGAAGATTAATTTTCTATAAAAAAGACCAATTTTCAACAATATACACGAATATGAAAAAAGTATTTACTTTTTCAACTAAAATGATGAATTATAAAAAATCAATGTTAAAAAAAAGTGTTCAACATTTAAGCCTGAAGATTATTTTCAAGCCAAACAAATTATTTAAAGAAACGGAACAGTTAAGGCAAATATGGTAAATTATAAGTATGGTTGAAAAGTCTCTTCTTTTGGTAGAGAGAACTGTTTTTTTATCTCTTTCCCAGGGAATTTGCCTTTTTGGACAGAAAATTAACACAAAAATTGAAATTTGTTCTCTGTCATGACCGAAAAACCTTTTTTGCATGAACATTCAATTGTTTTGTAGAAAATTCTTCATTTCTTGGTTAAATTCTGCTGTTTCTGGGAAGCGATTGAGTCACTTCTTTACTTCTATTCTTGAGAATTTCACATTGAAGTGGAAGTGGAAGTGATGGGAAAAAAGTTGCGTAATCACCTCTTCTTTCTAAAATTAAAATTTCTTTGGTTTAAAATATCAACTATTACATTTTTGTTAGAATTATTCTTTTTCATTGGAAATTCAATTTGGTTGAAACTTTTTTTGTAAAAGATTGAAAACGTTAATTGGAAATTGAACTCTTTTCCTGAAAATGTAATTATTTTGTGAGAAATTCAACTATTTTGTTGAAGATTTAACTATTATGTTGAAAGTTAAACTGGTCTTTGAAACATTCATCTTTTTCGATCGAAAATTCGTTTTCTTGCATTCGGAATTTGACTGTCATATAAAAAATTCGTCTTTTTGTCTAAAAATTTTACCATTCTTTTGAAAATTCATCTTTTTAGGTTAAAAATTCAACTATTTGGTTGAAAATTCTTCTTTGTGAGTCGAAGATTAAAAATATGTGGTTGAAGATGCAACTTCTATTTTGAGAATTTAATTCCTCTGTGGAAAATTCAATTATTTTCTGGAAAAATCATCTTTTTGTTCTAAAATTCAACTGATTTGTTGAAAATTCTTCTTTTTGAATTGAAAATTCAAGTTTTTGGGTAGGAATGTTTTTGGCTTAAAATTCAACTCTCTTCCAAAAAATTATTCTTTTTGGGTCGACGATTCGTTGGTTAGCTGTAAATTGAACTGCTCTACCTGGAATTTCTTTTTTTTTTTAAATTGAACTATTCGGTGCAAAAAAAATCATCTTTTCTAGTTGAAAATTTATCTTTCGCAGTTTGGAGAGGATGAACAAAGTTTTTAAAATAGCGTTACCTCGTTATTGAATGGTCTGCAAATTTGTGTTTAAGTCTAACCCTCCTTCTAATGCCTTTCCAAGGATATTCCATTCATTTCAAAAATAATTTTTTTTGACGATCTTCAAGTTTTTCTGGTTTACTGTTTTTACCTGTAGACACTTTGCATCGAATTTGGTTCGTTCACGATAAAAGGGGTTCGCCGGCCTTGGACAAGTTATCGTGAAAAAGCAGCAATTTTCCAAAACATACGCGAAACCTTCCCATCTTATCGCCTGTCAATTTTGCATGCAGGTTGCAATACAAAGTGGTTTCGGAGAATAAATTCAACTTATGGGCGCCTCCGAGAGAAATTTATTCTGGGAACGAAAACTGTAATCGAGATTTTCACGGTTTTCGATTATATTTGAAACATCTTCATAATGTGCACTTTTATTTTTCTGCTTTTATAAATTAAATGTACATGTTGAGAATCACAGCGGTTCGGTAGTTCCTTTTCAGATAGAGAGATATTTTTTTTCTAAAAGGGAAATGAGAGAGGATTTTTTTTCTTTACCGAAAAGAGTGAGTGAAAGAGGATTTAATTTATTTTGAACAAAATTTTATCTCGGATAGGTATCTCGTGAATATTGAACAAAGCATCTTTTCTTGAGCAAGTTTTCAACTCATTTTTGTGCTGAGAAATTTTTTCGGGCAAGCTTAGAAAAATCTATGGCACACTTCAGTACTTTCAACTTTTGTCAATGAATCAGAAAAAATGTAATAAGATTGAAGATTAAGAAACAGATAGACATTAGTATTGAAAATTCCCAGGTTTGAATTTTCCAAATCTATTTTTATCAGTATATGGATTTTGGTTCATTATACTCATCAATTTTTGTCTAGAGTATTTTTCTTAGTGGAGAACACTCAGTTGTTAAAATTATTCTTTTAAGAAAGCTAGAAAGAAATAATTTCAGAAACACAGAAATGACAATTTGAAACATACACTTCCTCTGTTTTTTTGTCCATAGCCTTTTTAAGCTGTTTCTAATGTAATTTCATCAGTTGAAAGCTTTTAGATGAAATTTTAGTGTCTGGTAAAAGAATATATAGTACAAAGAATCAGAATTTAAAGAAAATTATTATTCACAGAAATAACAAAATTATAAAAATAACTATGTTTTCAAATACGTACATTGCTAACTCGTAAAACCAAGCCATATAATAATCAACTCAAAGTTAATTATACTTTATTCGAAGGTACTGGTATTATACGTTACTTTTTTCATACTATTTTTTATTAAAAAAATGTTGTTTCTACAAACCACAACTTCTATACTTTTATCTGATATGCTTTTTCACTTATTTTGATACATGTTTCAAAATTATTAAAAATTATAACATATTCCTATTTATTTTCCACTTGAATGCAAACTAAATTATTCAATCAACCTAATGAGAAAATCCAACTTTTTTGGCTGAAAAGCCTGTTATACTTTTGGTTGAAAATCTTTGTTGTTAAAAGCTTTATTTATTTTTTTTTTATTGAAGATTCATAAAATTAGATGGAAATTCTCATTTTGCTAGAAGATTCAATTTCTTGACTAAAAATGTAACTGTTGTATTGAAAATTCATATATATGTAGGTAAAAAATTCAACTATTTTGTAGAGAATTCTTCTTTTTGGCTTGAAAATTCTATGTTTTTTATTGTTAAATCAACTATTCACTTGGAAAGTCCTCTTCTTCATGACTCACACTAATATTTATTCAGAATTAATATATTTTTTTGGCTCAAATATCAAATATTTCAGTTTGCGTTAAGAATTCATCTCCATGTAAGAAAATGCAAGTACTTAGTTAAAAGTTGCACTGCTTTGTGAAAATTGTTTTTTTTTTGAAGATTCATTCTTTTAGTAGAAAATTATTTTCCTGAGTTGAAAATTCCACTATTTTGTGAAAAATTCTTTTTTTCTTGTAAATTCTAGTATTTAGTTAAAAATTTATCTATTTCAATTAAAATACAATATTTTTAATTTAAACTTTACAAACGTAAACTGGTGTTATTCGAATCTAATATTAATTACTACATTCATTTCATTTGAAAAAATTTATTCCCCTACTCTCCTAAAAAATCTCTTTTAAAAGCGACTAGTTTTCTACCATCCTGAATTACTGTTTATGATTCTTAAGAATGAATCAAATTTTTCAAATTTACCAGAAAAAAGTGGGGAAAAGGTAAAAAAGAGGATGAAATCTTTGTTTGAAAATCTTTTTGTGACAAACTTCGTTCAGTTATTCATGGAGGACTTTTTGACATCAAATTCATCAAAAGATCTTTGGGAAATTTCAGTATGAATGATCTAAGGTAGACTTATTCATCCCCGGATCTAAGGCGGGAAAATCGAATTTTCAATTTGGGCTTCCGGATGGGAGAACGAGCCGTGTCGGATAGTGCATCGAGTGAATTTCAAGCAGTTGGAGTAGAATATTTGTATGTGTAGGAGTGCCAAATGCACCTTCCTTTCTGGGTATCTCGACATGTATCCTATCGGTCAGCACAGGTCAGCTGCCGCTCGCGAATCGAACTTGGAAATCGTATTTGCATGAAACACGTTTCGGACCGAATCTTCTGATTGAGAAAGTTGTGAGCTACTGTCCTCTCTCAAGATTCTAATACCTCTGTGTCAAAGTTTCTCTCTATTCCCGATTCTGACTACTCGAGTTTATTTTGATTTCCTTATTCCAAACCATCGTCAAAGAATGATGACTGAACTTCGAACTTATGACCTTCTGTTCTTCTGGTACGAGATTGTTTTTCATTTGAAATATTTTTTAGGGGAGTGGATAGGTTGTAGTTTTGATTTTCTTAAATTTTAGTATTCCACAATCCATTTAAATTCTATTAAGCCAAATCTGATTAAAAATCTTGAAGATTACAGAACATAGAGGTATATTCAAATTTTCTTCAGTTTCATTTTTTAAGTTGAACTTTCTTCCCAAAACTTCAACCATTTTGACCATTTGTAAATTTTTTGACAAAAATCAGTTAGCGTGAAAGCTACAATTATATACTTTTAGAGCCGATTTTTATTACCTGAAGAGTGGCAACCGTGGCGGGAAAATAAAAAACTGAAATTATAAAAATGATATAAGTGAGCCAATTACAATTTTTCAAAAAATTTTTATTTGTTTCTATTACCCATCAAGAGACTCAATATGTTTCAGAATAGGAAAAATTATAGGCAAACCCACTGAATTGGAAAATGCCTTATTGAAAAACACAATAAATATTATGTAAATGATCTAAAAGTTATGTTGATGATCTAAAAGGAAATAAATCGGTAAAATTAAAAATTTTGATTTAAATGAGGAAAACGATGAATTATGAAAAATTTCAAGTTTTTACTAAACATTTAATAACCGCATCCTTAAAAGAAGAAAAATTACAATTTAAAAGCAAATTCACTTTTCCACACTGATGAACACTCTTAACTTTTCTTTGCCCTAAAGATTTTTCCGAAGGTTTAATCATCCTGAAATTACGAAGAGCTCCATTATAAAAATGGGGTTTAAATTTTACAAAATCACGAGTTAGCACAGAGTGCATTGATTTGGAAAATAATAGAAATATCAACAAAATTTTATCTTGAAAATTAAATAACTTATTTTGTATTCATTTCTTCTAAAGATGCAAAAGTTTCGGAAAAAAGTGATTATGACTATTTTTTCAATAAATCTGATTGTTTAAAATAATACGTTCACCAAGTTCTGTATAATTTCTCGATTTTATATAATTTTTGAAATTGTTATGTGGAGAATGTTCAGATTAATTAATAGAATTCGACAAATGTATGAGCTATGAAAAACATGGGCGTTGGAGTGGACTGAAGTCTCAACAAATTCCTTTAATTCCAGGATGATTTTTTCAGAAAATGGGAATTAATACTTTGTGCTAAATTTAATTTAAAATTATGTCTATTCAGAGATATCAACTTCTGGTCCCCGAATAATGATTGGGGTTGATTGGGTATATATAGTACTGATATATTCAAAATATCTGTTCTATATATAATTATCAGATTAAGTTTGTCAGTTTAAAAAGAAATCAGCAGTTGAATTAACTTTGATTATTTTTTCAGAGTCTAGTTACATATAAAAATATTTCCTTCGTAGATAAGAAAAACATGTATAAAATAGTATTGTCTTCTATTGAAGAATGTTAGATAGGATGAATGAATCTGAATAATAAATATTCTTTCAGTTTTTATAATTAAATGACATATTCTCAAGTATGAGTAAATTTTTTAATTTCATCCGAGGCATGAAGAGTAAATTGATTATACCTCAAATTGTGTCATTTCCAAAGCAGTTTTTTCACACTTCGCTCTATAAATGGATACCGAAATTTTCTATGGCAATGAGTAATACACAATTTCGATGCACTTTTTAACGTTTAATCGAATAAGCGCCTGCATTTTACGATGGCCTGAACAGTTTTCGAGAAAATCGTAAAAAGCGGCGAAAAAAACGGAAAAATGGTATTGTATTCAAAACGTTCTCCTGAGCTAAATACTAGCTTTCCATTACTGAAAAAAGTCAATTTTTTGTTTTTAAACAAAAAAATCTCAAAAAGTTGATCGTATATTCATTATAATTAAATTCGCTTCATTTCGCTTGAAATCATCAGAACTTATTTGAATTTCTATAAATTACTCTGAATTCCATGAATTCTATTGAATCACCCTGAATTCGCGTGAATTTTTTTAAGTTCTATTGTTTCCTCCTGAATTCCATGAAATTCTCTTGAATTCAAGTCAATTCCCTCAAATTTGTTAGAATTAGATTCAAATTCAGTTTTTAAGAATTTCTAATAAATATGCCACAATTCGAATATGATCATTTCCCTTGAAAAGTATGAAATTTCGATTCCTGAGGGGTCAATGCTACAAATATAATTTTTAAATAGATTTTTTCTCAATTACAAAGTGAGTCGAAAAAACTCAAAAGTCTAACGTATAGGAAAAATATGAAGGTTGGATCAGAATACAGCACGAAAAACTAATCTGAAAATGACACCTTCTATTTCACGGATCATCAAAAAAAAAAAAAAAGTTCTTGATTCCCAGCTCTTATAAAATAGTTCAAAGTCTAAAGGACCTTGAAGGTTTATAAGTCTTTGAACAGCCAATTTTTCGCTATTTTCATATATTTATATACATTTTTTCGACTACTTGAACATAATATGTGCAATATATGTTAAAAAATGTATTTCTAATATATTTTAACACTAATACATAGAAAAGGTTGACATTGAAATCATTTTTCTGGGTTTTGAATTTTTTAATGAATATCTTATTGAATTTTAAGGACTTTTTGCAAAATGAAACTGGTTTAAAATCAATTCTTTACCATGCAGACATCAATTTAGGAACACTGGAAAATATTTTCACTTCATTTAGGCACTCGAAATCTAATTCATCGTACTTCCTGTATTATTGTTGAAATATATCATGAAGATATTTTTGATAACATATACCTCATATTTCATGTTGGAATAGTCGAGGAAAGTCGATTTTTAGAAATTTTTTTCATATTTCTAGGTCGTTTGGAGAGGGTTAAATATATTTCGATGGTATTATTACTATACAGGTATAAATTCACTTGCTTTGAACTATTTTTTACCTAAGAGAACATTGCTTTTCAAATAAAAAGTCTGACGCGGTTGTTGCTTCCTGACAATATCTACGATGTGGAGATATGAGACTTTCTTAATTGAAACTTTGCGGGAGTATTTTTTATCGGAAAATAAAGATTCCATCCCTATAAGAACTACAAAAGAGGATCTTAATTTTGGCAGTACGGTGATAATTAATAAGAAGTGATCATGAACAAATATTTGATTATGATGCTCTTTCCTGAACAAATAATAATAATCGCAATAATTAATCAACCAAAAATGAACAATTATCTTGGAAACACACGTACCGAATTCGATTTAGATCCTGTACCTAATTGAATTGGAATTAGGCCCGCGGAATTTGCCCAGCGGGCTTTTGTCAGTAGTAAGTATCGTCGAATAGGCCGGTTGAATCCGGACAATGGTTGATCATACACCCAAGGGACTGCGGATACCCTTAGTTGGAGATGATGAAACAGCCATTCAATTATGGCCTAGATTTCCTTCCAGTTGTTTTAGACGGTGTTTTGACCTTCCTGCTACTCATAAGAGAAACAAACCAACGAACCCACAAAATCACGCGGATTCCATTGTCCCTTTTCCTTTACCTTTTCCCTTTTCCCCTGCCCTGTTGGAAAAGCACTTAAAATGGAATCAGGACTTCCACCCAAGCCCCAATAGGTTGGTGTCGATCTTAATTAAGCCTGGCTCGCAATTGACCGCCTGCATTATTGACATCTGCGCGTTCCTGCGGCTGAGTACATACAATGTGTTGTGTATGTACGTGTTCCATTCCTCCAGGATTAGTAACACTCTGTCCGACGAGCTCGAAAATGGCATTCAATTATCTCACTCGAGTAAACCAAGACGTAAGAGCCACATTACATTCTGTTGCGGTGTTGTAATAAATGTACACTTTTATTCGCCTTTATCGTCTGTAATGTTAAATTGGACGTTGAAAATTACTATTGCGAGACTGTGATAAGGTTTCCCGGTTTAAAAGTAACCATGCGGGAATAATAAGGTTGAGCTAGTAATGCGTGGTGGCTATAACATTGATCAACAGTAGAAGGATAAATATGTTCTGCTTTTAAGATATCCTATTATATTTTTTATTGATTTTATCCTTTCTTAAAGATCAACTAATTTTAGGATACGGAATATTAAATTAATTCAGCATTACAAATTATCCATATTAATGCTATAATTAAAAATTAATAATAATAATCATTTTTCAATTAATTCGTTTTGTCCACATTTCGTTTGTTGACTTCTTTTCAGTTCATTTTCAGTGCTAAATATATGAAAAATTTTAATATCTTTCAAAAATATATCAACGCTGCCTTTTCAACGGTGCATAACTGAAGAATTTTTAATTGCAAATCTATCAAATGAAATTAATTTTGATTAATCTCTAAAATTGAACTATTAAAAAAAAAAAATTCAAAATTGCATCATTTTCTATTGTACGCATTAAATAGTCAAGAGTCTTTAATTGTCAATACACAAAATTTTGAATATTGGATCATTGGCAATTCTATATTCTTACAATCCGAGCATTTTGCATTGCGGCTCTCCAAAATTGTATAACTTTGAATTGTAAATCCTTAAACTTGGCGAGATTTTAATTTTGACAATTTACAATTAAAAACTATGCAATTTTTAAAATTGGCAAATTGAAATTCTGAAATTTTGATGATTTGGATTCAAAATTTCTTCACTTCGGAAAATTTAGAATTGAAAATTTGACTCTTCATATTCCAAATCATCAACATTGTCTAAATTTAAGAGTTTGTTCTGTTTTATACATTTTAAAAATTGAAGAGTTTTTAATTTTAAATCTTCAAAATGAAAGAATTTTAGAATAAAAATTGCTAAAATTTGAAGAATTTCAAGATTTCACAAAAAAAAATATATTTTTCAAAAGCGTTCATAATTATATAGCTTCCAAATGTAAGTCTTGAAAATTGAATAATTTGTAATTATATATTGTTTCTATATTCAATTTTAAAATTAAATTGAAAATTTAACTTTTGATTTCCAAAATCATCAAAACTTAAGAGGTGTTATTTATAAGTCATTAGAATGCAAGAGTTTTCAATTCTAAATTCTGTGATTCTGACGATTTACATTAAACATTTTTTCACTTTGGAAGATTTAGAATTTAAAACTTGACTTTTGATGCTTAAAATCATCCAAATTCAAAAAATTCTATGCATCCACCTTTAAAATTTGAGATTTCTAAATTTGGAAATTTACGAATAAATATTATGCAAGTTTTAATTTTTGCAATACAAAAAAATGTAATTTGAAAAATTTGCGTTGCAAATTTCTTCAATTTGGAAGATATATAATTGAAAACTTCACTTCTGATTTAAAAAATGATCCAAATATTATATTTTATATTTATGTATTTTTCAAATGGAAGAATTTTCAATGATGAATCTTCAAATTTGAACCATTCCCAAAGAAATTTCCTAATTACATACCTTTAGAATACATACCTTGAAAATTGGATAATTTGGAACTCCATATTTTCGAAATTTGAGAATTTCCAATTCTGACTCTTCAAAATTGCAGAACTTCAAAGTGTAAATCAGTAAACTTGAAGATGTGCTAATTTTGACAATTTACAATTCAGAAATTCTTTGATTCTGGTGATTAACATTTAAGCTTTCTCCAGTTTGGAAATTTAGAATTTAAAATATGACTTTTAATTTCTAAAACCACAAAAATTAAGAATTTTATTTATAAATCTCTCAAATCTAAGAGTTTTTAATTGTGACTCTTTTAAAGTGTAGAAATTTGAATTGTAAGTGTCTGAAATTAAAGAAATTTCAATTTTGAAACTGTCTAATCAAAAATTTGCAAGTTTTTATTTTTATAATTAAAGAGCTGTAATTTCGATGATTTATACTCGAACTTTCTTCAATTTGTAACGTACAGATTTGAAAACGTGACTTTTTATCGTTAAAATGGTCAAAACTTAGGAATTCTTATTTATCCATTCTTAAGATTGAAGGGTTTTTAATCATGAATCTTCAAAATAGATCCATTGAAAAAAATTTCGAAACTACATAATTTTGAATTATACACATTAAAAATTGAACGATCTTTAATTGAAAATCTTCAATATAGACTCATTTTTAATTCACGCTGGGATGAAATCTTATATTTAAATTATAGTTACAGATTACTGATAGCCAATTGGAAATAAGATCAATTTTGAAAATTAATTAATTTCAATTTGACAATTATTGGAATCGACACGGTTGAGCATATTAAATATAAATTCAGTAATATTCTAGTTTTTGAAATAGATTACATTTTTTATAAGCTTTCTGTGAAGGAATTAGTGAATTTTTAATAAAGAAATTGAGAACAAGAAATTCTGTTTTTATTTTTAGAACAAGGCCTCTAGTTTCTACCTTGTGTCAAGTGCTCTGTTTCCTTGGTCTCCGTGTAACCTTTCACACCACCCAGTTTGGCTAAAACGGCTAGAACTACTTGCAACCATGTCTGTACTGTGAACCATGTCCAACAGGCCGTCGCTACAATGGACGAACTTTCCATTGTCGCCCCACTCGGCTTCGTGACAAGAGAACCACTTTTTATAGTAGCACCTAAGACGCAAAAGGCCGCGACCTCAGCTATTGTCAAATGATTGATGAAGTCAGTGCGCGCCCAGAGAAAAACTTAAGGCAGCAATTACGAACCATGAAATATACGCTCCTGACGAGTTTTTAAATTATTAGGGCGATAATTCGCCCCCTTTCCAGTAACTTGACTCATTTGATTTATACGAGGATTATTTATGACCTTGAATTTGTTAGCTTCCATCTGCAGCGCGGAAAGTTATCAAATTTCTAGGTAATTTCAAGTTCTGAAGTCATGTCAAATTATCGACAATATTCTCTGCAGAATATTTGATAGTGTTCATGGATGTTTTTGAAGATTTCATCATTTCTAGCCCATAGCTTCACCTCCTCTATGAAAGAGTCCCTCAAAGCGTCTAGTATCTTGTTTGTATAATATATTACTTGATTCCCTGTTTCTCATTATGACTAACTCTGTACTATTACTTCCTTTCATAATGATCAAGGTCAGTTTATAAAACGGCTTCTTGCTGCCTTCAAATCGATTCGCATTTTCTTCATTTCTTCTGTTTTGAATTTATCTTTACTTTCTTTAACTAGTATTTTAACTTTCCTGTTCTTTTCTCTGTAATAATTTTCACGATCATTCCTCTTCTCCTCGCTAAGGCCTGCAATGCTCATTTTTCTTAAATACACTTGTTTTTTTCTCGTGGACGGCTACGCGGATTTCATCATTTCATCACGCATCACCAGACATTCTCTCTACAACCGCAGTACCACACACTTCAGTTGCACTCCTAACAATGATATTCCGAATCATAGTTAATGTTCCGCAAATTTTTCCGTTACATATTCATTTGCGTGCATGGACCCTTTATTTTACTCTTCATTTTACTTTTCCAAAATATCGTAGACCGTTCTGAAATATTATGAAATGTTGTAAAAGGTTATAGAATGAACCGGATTGTTCTAGATTTATCTGGAATATGAGACTAGAATTTTTTGAAATGTTCTAGAACATTCTTGAAAGTTTTGTGCAATGATCCAGCATCTTCTATATTATCCTGAAATTTTCGAATATTTTGGAATGATTCCAATTTTTTCAGAATATTCTGGATTGCTATTGAATCTTATGAAACGTTCTGGACTTTTTATGACATATATTGGAAAGTTTTAGAATGTTATGGAACCGTTCACAATTTTTAGAATTTTCCTCAACGTTCTAGAATATTCTAGAGTTCTAGCATATTATAAATCGCTCTGGAATTTTCAATGATGTTCTAATAATAAATATATGATCTAGAAAAATATTTTTATTAGGGCATTGTTGTTAATATGTGTTTTTGGTCAATTTTAAGAAACTGACCCGAGAAAGCTTTGGTAATAGGAAAATAAGAAAAAGCGAAAATAGATCTGCTTCTCGTATTTGTAAAAATTTGATTATGACCTTCCAGCTTCTATAAATGTCTTGATATTCAGCACTATTTTCAATAAACCCCGACCTGCGACCTTCGATCATATCTCAGAGTGACGCAAATTCATCGAAATTTCATATCAGACTTGTCGTGAACGGGAGATAAATTGGAAAAAGAAACTGGTGTTCAGGGTGAAGGCCACGTCTTGAATAGTTAATTTCGGGTTGAGTACTGATAGACTATATTGTACGATGCCTATATGCGAAGGAACGATCGGAACGGCTGTGGTGTCGTAAAATAGTAGTTAAAACTTGCTCAATAAAATCAGCTTTCTACCCCGTTTCTAAGACTAATACCTTCATTCTATCAAACTATCGCACGTTATGAATAGCCAGCGACGAATTCCAGGAAGCAGCCAAAGTACTTTAATGGTTTCATAAACTCAGGTTCTGAATATTGGTACTTCGTCGGTGATAATAGCTGGAGTGTAATATCTAAAAGAAAATTACTTTCGTGCAAAAATTAAAGAATGTATGCTACATAGTCGATAGAGAGACGGAAATATTTAATTTTTAATTTTGGTATAGATATTATTTGCTGAAAGTTACAGAGAAGAAAATTGCCTAAGGGATATTGCTCTAGGTTCCGTAATTATGAAAATTGGTTTCACTTTGCAAACAGGGAAAGGTCCCAAAGGCAAAATGTGATAGCGATAACTTTGAAGAACGTATTTTCACAAGCTTATTAAGATAGTTCCCAGTTTTTGCAACAAATTGCAATAATTTCCCTTTTCCGAGAGGACTTGAAATTAGTATTTGCAAGGGTACTAAAAACAACATGAAAATTTGTTCATTAAACTATATTAAACATGAGATGTGTATTTTGTCTTTCATAATATTACCGGGAAATGAGATCATTAACATTTTATTAAAATTATAATTAACTTCTCTTGGTGGATGTCGTGTAATATTTAGCTCATAAAGATAGCATTGAATATTGTCATAAATTTAAATAAACATAAATTAGTATAATCAGTATTAACAAGGTCAAAGACCAGCGTTCAATTCTGTAATATTCTTGACATATCATCTTTTATGGAAGAAATACAACATTTTCTGGAAAAAATTTACAAATTTTAAATTTATTTATGGCACTGACTACTATTACGGAATTTTCCAAAAAACTGACCGGTCAGTTTTTTATCCAATAGGAGGAATTTTGAAGAGAATAGTTGCATTTTTGCCCAAACAAAGTGACTTCTTTTTTAAAATAGTCCAAATTTCAACCCAAGGAATAATTTTCAAATGAAATTATGAATTTTCCAACCAAGAAGATTGAATTTTCAACAAATAAAGATTTTTCAGTCAAGAAAGAAAAAAGAAGTCCTACAAATAACTGAGCTTTCGACCGGAAAATATGAATTTTCGAAAATAGTTCATTTCCAACCAAAGAATTGCGTTCTTTACTAAAAAAGATTATTTTCAACCGAACAGTTGCACCTTTAGAAACATAGAAATTAAAATTTTAATCTAAAAATGTTAGTGTTTTTACCAAAAAATACGAATTTTGAACTAAAAAATACCAATTTTCAAGCAACAAAGTTCAACATTTTTCCAAATAGTTGAATTTTCATTTCCAAGAGATCATTTATCAACAGAATAGTTAAACTCTTAACCAAAGAGATAAATTTTTAACTAAAATGATTAATGTTCAACTGGAATAGTTAAATTTTCAGTTAAAAAATTAAATTTCAACAAAAAACGTACTTTCAACCAAAGAAATGAATTTTTAAAATGAAAGGATGAATCTTCAACAACAACAAAAAAAAAGATTTTTCAACCAAGTTTCTTCTTCAACTACGTAGTTTAAATTTCACAAAATCCACTAAAATAGATTAATTTTTCAACCAAAAAGACCGACTGAGAACAAAAATTGTTGAATTCTCAACCAAGAAAGATTTCAGATGAATTATCAATCCAAGAAGACGAGTTTTCAAGTACAAAGCTGAATTTTCAACCCAATAATGCAATTTCCAACTTAAAATAGAATTGTCAGGGGGAAGCAACTGCTAAAAAACAGAAATAGAAACAACAATTTTCCAATTTCCCTGACTATTAGGATTAAAAGATCATAATAATAGTCTTGTCACATTTTTATATAGAAACTTTCAACAACAAAATGAAAAAATTTCGAATAAAACTTTATTATCCTTGAAAGTTATTTGAAGTGCCTCTTATAGACCCTGATCGAAAAAATGTCCTGATTTTTTCCTCATTCCTGTTTGAAACATAGTGAGCGAGTAGAACTTGTATATATGAGCGGAAATAAAAAAATCGATACAATTCAATAAGACACTTGGTTTGAAGAAGGTATTCCGTATTCAAGTAAAACGCTTTTCTCCATTTCTTCTAACCCTAATTATGATAAAAGTACCAGGCGACATTTTAGCATATTCAAATGATTTTTCTCGCTTAACGTTTTTTCAGGTCACCGGAAGCCAGTAGTTTTCTCCGGACAGGATACCGTTGATTTTTTTTATTTTTACCCACACGATTATTAGTTTTGATAAGTAAGTAGCAGGAACTACTAACTAAACCCCAGCTAATGATGTGCGTGATTTACCTTGTCGAAGAAAGTTCCATTTCACCTCACTAGATGCAAGTAGCAATTACTAGAATTATCTCAGATACTCACTCGCAGCAATAATCGAAGAGGGATTGCCGGTACAACCCTAAGAAGCTCAATTACGCTTGGGCTGCTACTTGCTCAACGCCTCTTTGTCTCCAACTATGTTTGCGTTTAATGTCAAGATGGGTAAGCTGGAGCGATAGTTTGCTTTAGTTCACTAAGCTCGAGACGTCCCAGGGTTCAAACTTTGCCATCTTAACTTCCCCATCCATAAACATACAGTACACTGCATATGCTTCTGGATACGTAAACCTTGTTTGACTTGCACTTTCAATATGTACATCTAACTTATTAACCTGCCTCATTATTTTCATCAGTTTCTTGGATATTTATTTACTAATAAAGGAAAGATAGTTAGAGAGATATGTAGTCGTATTAACAAGGGTGGGAAGGTTATCGGTAGTGTATGAGCTACAACCAGAAGTAAAAAATATGAGATGAAGCTAAAAGTGCAATATGTTAGTTTGCACTTGCGCCTACTGTCCTGTACAATAGCAAGACCTGGACACACCAAGAACAGTGTAGGAGTGAAGTTACCGCGGTTGGAATGCAATTCCAGCAAAATATATGCGGTAAAACGCTATTGGAATACATCAGTAATGAGAGGATTCTCAAAAATTGTGCTGTAGAGGAAATGCTATGTGACAAGAGTGAAAGAAACTTGTTGAGATGGTTTGGTCGTTTGATGGGAATGTGTGAATGAGGCACTGCAGCAACATAATATAAAAAGAAAAAGAAACACAAGAGTAAAGATGTGTGGATGTAGAGAAAGCAAACGTTTTATGCCAGAAAAGGGATGTGTGAAGAGAAATGGTTGAGATCTGTATGGCGATGAGCGTCAGCGAATAATAGATGCCTGAACCGAATGATCATGGATACGAATGAGGCGTCGTGAAGAGTTTTGCATAGTGAATGTGATTGGAGTTATGAGAGGGATTTATTCTAATAGTGTAATAATAAAAAAAGAATTGATTTATCAATACGGAAAAGTCTCTGAAACACATTGAATCTCGAGACACCTAACTGTTCCATATCCTTCTGATTATCAACTCCAGATCAAAATAATCCACTCTCTCAAATCCAAAATTACTTTGTACACAATATTTATGAATATAAAGCAAGGATGTCAGGATCGCATCATGTTCACCTGTACATCCACATTAAGGCCTGAATCTGGTAATGGAAATTAATTTTTTTTCCTCCTAAACGTGTTTCTACAGATTTGCGTAGTTTCGACTTCCACTTCTGAAAGATTTACATCTTCCTATAACCAACAAATTATTTCTCAAAAAACGCCACCATGCGTCTAGCAGGAGCTATAAATACCATTAAAAAAACGCATCATTTCTTTTGTGGATTTGAATACATTTCGCATCTTTTATTTGCTAGAAAATTAACCGGAAGTCCACACGCCTGCGGTTAGATTAGAAAGAACGACCTCAGTAAGATGAGCACCGAGATGAGACTTCCGCTCCTGCTTTCTTACATTTTTATTTTTCTCCGCAAATCAGAAACCTGACTTCTCCACCGTAATACGTTCCTTTTTTCAATGTCCTTTTTTTCATTCTCCTGTTTCCGAGCGTCATCTGCTCTTCAATTTTTCGTTATAGAAGCCGTTATTATCTAAAATTGGGGTTCTGGTACCTTTTTTATCATTTCTCAAAATTACAAACAGAAATATATTTATTATTTTCGAAGGGTAGTAAGAAATCTTCAAAATCAGCTATAAAAACACCTTGTGTTCCTCCTACTTATTTTCAAAACACTGAATTAATAAGTCTGTGATTGTCGGAAATAATAAAAAGCATGAAGAGGTACATCCGCCTGTTAAAGAAAAGTTTTCTTTTTATAAAATACCGACCAATTTGATGCCTTCCAATTTTTTTGAAGGCGCTATAGTGCCCTGATTCGGAATATATGAAGTAAGGGACTACTTTACCAAGCGATATGAATATGCATTCCTTTTAATTATCATAATTGCTTGAAACAAGTAGATGCAAACATTTTCAATAGAATAATCAACAGAAGATATTTGAGAAGAGCGTATTTGGATTTATCCGTAAAATCAGGAAATGCTGCTGGCTTTCGAAATGAATAAAACGCAAGGGTTTGCATCAGCAGAGGCGAAATCTGATTGCGCAAAAAAGTAAAAAATATAGCTTCGGTTGCAGAGGGATATCACATGGGAAATCTCTGATATCGTTCTGGGAATATGCATCCGTGAAAATATTAATAAAGCCACCTTTCCATTGCGAATATTGTCACACGCTAGAGGGAAAAATAATTTATCAATATTTTGCTATTTAAACCCGCGTTTCATTATCGACGGCATCTCAAATATGCCGGACATTTATCAACTCTGAAAATCATATTTTTAATCGATTCAATTTCAATAGATGGGAGTAGAGAATATGTAAATATTGAACATTCATAAATTATTCCCGCCAATATAACGGAACGGATAAATTAAAAAATTTATCAGCTAGATGAAATTGAAATACGGCTATAAAAAGTTGCATGAATAAAAGAATAGATCTTTATCCTCTGCAGTGACAGTCAATATAAATATTATATTTTTGGCTGATAGTTCATCCTTTTTTAGTTGAAAACTCTTCTTATTGTTTGAAAATTTTATTATGTTCTTTGAAAATTCAACTATTTGGTTGAAAATTCATCTTTTTCGGTTGAATAACACTGTTTTTAATTGGAAATAAGAAATTTGGTTTGTTTTTAAATGTCAACCAACACACTTTTTGTTGAAAATTCAAATTTTTTGTCGAAAATTTGTTTTAGGAACTTTATCAATTTGGTAGATTTTTTCCCTTTGTAACTGAAAAATATCTGGTCAACAGTGCGAATTGTATTGTTGAAAATTGATCTGTCTTGATTGGGACTTCAACTATTTTTCTGGAAATTTGTATTTCTTTAGACGAAAGCAACAGCTCACTTGTCCTAATAGAAATTTTCCATAATTTTCATTTGTCCTCATTGCCAATTTACATCATTTTTATTTTTTTATATTTTCTTTATTTTTTCAAATTACTATAACATAATTAAAATTCAGTAAATGAAAATTATTACAAATGGTAATTCGCTAAAATAAAATTCAGAAAAAAAAGTATTTCGGAAAAATAAAACTGATACAAATTAGCAACTGCGATAAATAAAAATAAAAGTAAATTGCTATTTGCTCAAATAATTTTAAGTCCAATGAATATAAGAAAAATATAATTTGAAGAATATCCAAGCAAATCAATTTTTACTAATTTGAATTTATAGAGTACTAAATAACATTTCAATTTGAATGTATTTGTGCGAATAGAAATTTGAGGATAATAGATTTTTCAAATTATGTTGGAAAATGGAAACTCTACTTTGTCAGTGATCTTTAAAGTCGAAGTGCATCGAGTTTTACGAACAGTGGAGCCGCAAGACGAGTTGCTTCTAGTGAGGTGATAAATTTAAAAGGGCGAAGAAAAATTCACGGATATACGATACGACGAGTCCGACAAAGGCGTCATTTCTCGGCATTGAAAACGCCGACTTTTCCGTAACTCGAGGCGTTGACTCACTTTTTCCTCTGACGACGGAAATCTTTGTCGGATTTCCAATGCGTTTTTCGCTTCGGTTTTGCAATCTCGCAATATTGACATTCGAATTCTTCAGATCACACCAATCCAAGGAATTTGACCTCGCAAGTCTTTTATATACCGCGAATAAAATGTTGGATAAAATAGACTGAAAAGGAACGTATTAAAAAAAAAGCCATCTAATCTGCATTGTTGCCTATTCTTTTCAAGATGTTATTATTATTATATATGACAATCTTTGAATTCATTTGTTTACTTTTTTTTTATGTGGTTCTTTCTGTTCTGTCAATTTGGCAGTTTATTATAGCAAGATGGATTTGTTCCGGTTGCATGGAAATGCTTCATAATTAATTTTCAAGTTGTCACTCTTGCACTTCAGATGCAAATGATGATTTGGCAAAAGCGTGATGCACAATTCAAAAGTTATTAATTTCTTATGATTCAATGCCAATACCCGTAATTGGAAATTCATTAATTTTTAACGAAGTCTGGAATTGTTCATTTTCTAACGTGTCAAGCTTACATTCATTAATGATAATAAAGTCACGACCTTGTAGAATATGTGTCCAAATATAGTCTCCAATGATAGGTCAAATCAATGAAAAATTCGTCCAATTTAAAATTTGTCGAAACGTTTCGGCTGCTGTGTCAGCCCTCATCAGTCAAATAATTATTGCTGATATTGTGATGGTAAACAACATCAACAATTCATGAAATTAAGAACCTCCATTAAAATAGTAAAAATAGTTAAATTATCAAAACTTCAAAATATTTAAAATAAAAACAAAACTTAAATTAAGAACGAAGAACAGATACCATTACTGAGTCGTTGACGGTATCAGAATCTTTTTAAATTTGTTGAATTCCCTTAATTTTTTTTTAGGTTTTGACCATTCCTTGAAATCTTCCAAAATGCCCTCAAAGCATCCAAATCATTTGAAATCTTTGAAAATGCCTCGAAATATTTTTTAGCCTTTTCAAATCTTTAAGAAATTTTATGATATCCTGCCAAATCATTGAAACTTTAGGAATTTCTTTAAAAGCCGCATATCGATCGAAATATTTAAAATTATCCTCAAATCCTTGATATCCTGCAAACTCTGGATATCTATTAAAATCCGAATATTTTCGGTGAGCCAAGATATGTCGTTAAAAGAAATTGAAAAGAACGGCTTTTAGGGCCAGTCTGTAAGATTTTACCGAGTCAGTTGATAAATCCCAGTCTGCTCCTCAACGCTAATTTTCATCAATAAATAATCAAATGCCCATTTTTCATCTAAGGATATTTGAAGGAGGAAACATTAACTTTTCTTTAGAGAAGAAAAAAGAACCCTAAGTTCGAGAAAGGTCTGATAAAACTATGTGACAAATTGATGAATTAAACATTATTTTATCAAAATTTTTAATACTTTAAATTCAGAATGGTTTTAAATGTTTACATTTTTCAATTTTTATTGCTTGAAAAAGATTTTGCTAGTCAGGATATGATGAGAAACTTGTTTTTGCCCCGCGAAATAAAAAAGGCGTCATCAGCGGAAGTGGAAATGATTTTGAACAACATGAGAAATATATTTTTTCAGAAGTAAATAGGAAACTGCTTTCGAGAAAGTTAGTCATTGTTCTTCATTATTCTCAGGGAGAGAGAATTAGAAACTCTAAACTGCGAATCGGTGCTTCATTGTCATCGAGATTGAATTAAGCGACAGGAAGAGAGGTGGAAATTAATTCGAGCCAAGAAGATTACCGCGATTTAAGTTCAACGAAAATGTCCTCTCTCAAATAATTGTTCACTCATCCTGATCTTCTATTCGTGTTCATTTTGTGGTGACGATAAATACATGAAGTCACTGTAATTAAGTAACTTCAATTTGAAACAAATTAATCATTCACAAAACAAAATTTCCCTAATTGTGCGAAATCATACCTCGTTCCAAAGCTCATAGCCTATTCATGAATCATAAAATATGAATTCCAATTATGCCTCCTCCACTAATCCGACTCAGCATCATTTTTATTCCTCTTCCTCAAGCATTTTCCTTCGCATTTTCCTAATTATTATAAACTAACCTGCATTTTCATTTTTTAGCACTAAAAGCATAAACAATTGAAAAAACCCATAAGTCGCTGGATTTATTCCTGGAAAGAAGGAAATTTTTTTTTTTTTTTTTACGCGCTAGTTTTAAGATATGTAGAACTTGAGAATCTTTAAAAAATAAGAAATCTAAAATGAAGATAGCGTATCACTGTTTTTCGAATAAGAAAGTATTTCAAATAATAGCAATCATGATTTCAGGGTGAGCTCTAGAAACCAAAACAAATTTTTTGCCTTTTCTGGTTAACGCAAATTTTTTCAGGTCATTAAAAGTATAAAAATGAAAATTTGTATATCTGAAGAAGTTTTTAAAGTATTAAAAAATATGAAAAATGAACGCATGAGAACACTTCTGAATTTCATGTATTTGGAACTGGAATAAAACGATTTCAATTTCATAAATTTATAAAAATTTCAATAACGTAAAATAAAAAATTAGAAGCCTTTCAATGCATGGAGCATTATTTTTCAACTGCCATTTGTTTTTGTAATTTATAACACTGTTAATACTATTTTTGTTTCATTTTTCAGTAGAAGAAGCTTTCTGATTATTTTAAATTTCATCCTTTTATTGTAATATAAAATCATTCAATTTGAAATAAGTTTGATCTGTAATTTTATCAAATTTAAGAGTTTAATGTTTCATTTTCAATTTTGTTCTGATTGAAAGGGGATTTTGTTTATTTTCAACAGTTTAATTTATATTTCATTTGGTTTAAAGTGAGGCAGATTCCTACTTTAACATTGTCCTTATGCTGAAAGGAAGGAATTTTTCATTTCCAAGCTTCTCCTGATTTGGAAAAGGCAACTTTTTAATTAAATTAGAACGAAGGAAATGTTTGTATTTAATTTGTTCTTGAATCATAAAAGGGAAGTTTTTTTCCGACTCATTTCTGAATTTCAATATGATCATTCTGTATTTTTAACATTCTTATTGTGTTGAATGAAAAAATTCTGTAATTTTCACACTTTTCTTAAGATAAAAAAGGGAAAATTTTTGAATTTCATTTTCCTTCTGACCTGGAAGTGGGAGATTCTTCATTCTGAACATTGAGGAAGAAAAGTATTGCAAAGTTCTCACACTTCTTATCAGAAATAGGCATCGTTTAAAAAAAACATTTAAACTACAAAAAATAAAGTCTTTTCCAAAGTATGGTTATTTTTTTTCTATATTTGTCTGAAGAAAGTAGTTCAATTTGATCAAAAGCAGACAATTTTATAAGATGTCGAACTGACATAATGAATGAATCGTAGATTAGATGATGAATGAAAATCTTTTTTTTGAATTGAAAATGTCGGCTGGTATACAGAAGAATTCCTTCCGGATCAAAAACAAAAATAGTTTGAAATAATTTATCTATGATCATATTTTTGAATGAAACGAAGGGTCGATTTGAGATGTTATTGGATACTTTTCTCATAAAATACGAGATTGTATGAATTTTTCCTGTCTTTCAATTTTATGTAAGATGATTTACTTCCATCTGATAACTTTATTGCCTCTAGGGAACATAAATAATTCTCAGCTTTTATTTCGATAAAGGCACCCCATACGTTAAGATATATTCTTTTATTAAATTTCCTTCTACATTGCGGAATCAGATTCGTGACTAGCTTCGATCAGCATCAATAAAGAATTCAATTTGTAACAAATAGTCAATTATTGATCCTAATCCTTCCATTTTATTGTACGGGAATTGTAAATTACAAAAAGTCTTCTGCTTTTCCCAAACTTTGATACAAAAAAATGATTCAAATTGAAGAATGAATATTCAACTGAACCAGCATGAGCTTCTTATGAAGCTTCGACTTGAAAAATCGATAATTTGCTTGAGGCCGATGCACCTATCTAGATTTCTACACTTGTGGTATTTTTCATGAACAGTGTCTATCTTCTTTTTTGTGGCTATAAAAACCTCACAAAAAAGATATTCAAAACTGCATAACAGCGAGTCTAAATTCACAATTAATCCAGTTCTGAGCTGCGGGTCGAGTGGCATCAAAATAACTCCAACTCCATTCCCATCGTTGGGTTTTGCAATTTAAATTAAAAGAAAGATCCCATTATAAATAATTTAAATGCATTGCTTTCAAACAAAAAGACAGCAGTATTGTGACTACTTTTCATTAAAGTTCTGCGGGGATATTTATACCACTTTTTTACCGTTGCGGATTCTTTTTCTAGCGTCAAAAATTGTTGAATAAGGCAGAGAAACGAAATGTAGAAAAGGAATTCAAATGTGGATTAGGGTTTTCCTAGGCTGTTAATTTATGTATTTATCATTTTTCTATTGGCAAATATGTAGTTTATTATATAATGAACTATTTGTATGAACGAGATAACAATGAACAAATGAACGATATAACATATTAATACAGCTAAACAAATGAAATTACTCCCTATTTTTGTGAAAAATCGTCCTGTTTTGCCTGTCTTGAAAGCATTTCAGGTTGTGAAGTATGTTGAGTAATAATGTTTGTATGTTTTTCGTTCTATTTTAGACGTTTATCAAATGAAATAAAAAACAAATCTGAATTAATTTTTGAGGTAAAGCTAATTAACTTTGGTTTCAAAATACTTAAAATTACAACATAATTTTTCTCACTTTTAGTTTTATCAACTATCGAATCTGTGTCTAGATTTTCTGTACCAGAAACGATCTTGAGAAGCCTAATCAGCCAGATTGCCTGCAATTTTCCGTCTTTACTTCCCTGATCTCCTTCCTCTTTTCACCGGGGGACGGAAAATGCTTTCATCCCCCACACCTACATCCCCTCTCCATCTTCATCACATCACCCTCAGACACCCTTCACTTTCGTCTACACTTCCCTCTTCTCTGAAAACCATAGGGATTCGTGGCAGAATGACTTGTAAAATATGCGGTGGATTACGCAGGGGTTAAATTACCGAGACAAGAAAGAATCGAGGGGTCGTCACGTGCGACTAAATTTGCTAAATTCAACAACTTATTTTGTAGACAATACTAATGCGTGAGCAATCCCCAAGGCTCTTGAAAAATGTTGATCTCCTAGATATGAATCTACGGTTTTTGTGATATATTGATGTTCAGAAGTACAGTGAAATGGGGCTAAACGGCTCGTCTTTTTTATCGGTTTTTTACAATGAAGTTCAAGAGGGAATTTAAATTAGCCATTGCTACTTCGAATATGCAATTTCTATCCGACTCGCATTTGCAACATGAAGTACAAACACAAATTTAAATCAGAAACAACTATTTATCATCCCTTAAAGTGTGAGCGACTTAAACCCACTATGGGGCAAAGTCGTTTACTAATAAAAAGAGAGTTCAAACGTTTCGAAAGTTATTTTCAAACGGATGAATTATCAAGGGAACCAATTATAAATTTCTAAAACTGCAAATCTTCTCTAATAAAAAAGTAATATTTAAAACATTCCTAGTAATGGTGAGTCAGAAATATAGTAACTATCATAGTTATTAGATCGACTGTTCTTTAGATAAGAAGCAATCAGATTGTAAACATTAATTTACTTAAAATCATAAAATTAAACAATACTAAAAACAACTTATTCGAACAAGTCGTAACATTCTAAACTATTCAAAGAACGACTATTTGTAAAACATTATATTAGTGACATTTGGAACTTCAAGATAAGCTGAAAAATCTACAATTTATTGAAAAGTTAGTAACTTACTGTAGATAATAAAATAAACTATAGATGACGCGAAGGAAATTGTTATTAGAGACTAAGGAACAAAATAAAAGCACTAACACAAAATAGAAACACGAAAGCTAACTAAACTAAAAATAAACACGAACTAAAAAGCTCATGCAAAGAAAGTGGCACTCAAAAGAGTGTTAATTTTTTATCCACAAATAGACGTTTACATACATACACTTCTCACTCTCCCACGGGAAAACAATCTTTTTATAACATTTTATCTCTGAAAAAGTAAAAACACTATGTGAAAATAATTTGTAATTTAAGAAAATTTTATTCCCTGATATAAACATTTCTTGCAAATTTGTACTTTTATTCAGAAGGGTCTCAAATTCAATTTGTTCGAATTTGGAATCATCTGAAT
The DNA here is from genome assembly GCA_932178445.1 of Andricus quercusramuli. NCBI lineage: Eukaryota > Metazoa > Arthropoda > Insecta > Hymenoptera > Cynipidae > Andricus > Andricus quercusramuli. Next base: position 91,705 of record CAKNXH010061943.1, on the reverse strand, counting down.
TCAGAAGCTCTATTTTGATGCTACAAATAGCGTCAGCAATACTTAGTAAAGCAAACGAATTTGTGAGCATTGATATGTAAAAGCACTAATAGAAGAAAGCATATACGAATTTTTTTTTGAGAATTTGAAAAAAAATGTAATTTTGAAAGCCTATCAATTTTAGAGCATTCAAATTCACATATAGCTGTTATTAATGTTAGAAGCATCTGAATTTAGAAGCTTTCAAATTTGGAGAGTTTCATAACTTAAAGATTCGTTGCGAAGACACTATTCTTTACGATCCCTATTTTCAAGATTTTTCGATCGAAATAATGTAATAAAATTTTGTAAGTGAAGTGAAAAAATCTAATAAGTTCCTAAAGTTTTGATATCAAAAATATTTGCAGATCATGTAGTGATAATATAATTTTGTAATGGCTCTGTTCTATAAAATGATCATTTATAAGCAACAACAAAAACGTAAAACAATAATTTAAACATTCTGAAGTGAATAATTCAAATTATTAATAAAAAATGACAGTTGTTATTTGTCTTTATTAGGATGTAGGTGACTTTATTGAATGAGAAAACGTTTAATTATCCATCGAAAAATAAACTTTTTTCTAAAATTGCTCACATACAGATTGTTCCTTTTGGTGCCAAAATGGCCCTGAGTTTTGAGAGGATTGAAAATATATATTCAGGAATTCCTCAAGCCCATTTAACAAATTGCTCATGTGATTTTGATTTCCATATAAAAATGAAATAATCCATTCACAACAGCAATTAAAATAAAATGAGCAGTTTTTTGTTAAAATAGGCCTGAATGGGCCTAATCATTTTTTCAATTCCGCCAAAATTCGGGACACATTTTAGCAATCAAGAGAACCTGGAACTCAAATGAAATTAAGTAGCATTTTTGGATACTTGCCGTTTATTTCTACAAATTAAAAATAATTGGGCTCAATGCTATGCTGAATATAAAAAAGTTTCGAATGATGATGAGGATGCAGAAACATAATGTCAAAATGATGTGGCAATTATGTTTCATATATAACAGAACAAAAAGAAACGTAAAAAAACTTTTCTTGCGTTCCTTTTCGTTTCTTTCGACATAAAACTTTAATGAAACGCAATTTTGACATTATGCCTCCGCAGCTCCATGTTTTTTAGTACTTTTTCATTCTCAGCGAAGTTTCCAGGTTAATAATTTTGAATTTATGGAAATAATAAGCAAATATCAGAAAATTGTTCTTAATGTCGTTTGCATCCCGAAAAACAGTTTTTAGGAAAGCTACTCTAAAAAAATTTGGTTTGACTATCCTAATTTTTATAATTTTTAAAATCTATAAAATGGAAAGAATGAAACAGAAAGCAAATTATCTAGCTTTTTTAACGATTGGAAAGTATTTTAATAATCCTTCATCTTGTAATAACATATTTTTTGTCTCATATGTAGAGAAATAATTTTTTGGCCGTGGAGAGTGATGTAGAGCAGAGCAAACGCAAAACAAGATGGTAAAGTGCGATAAAGATAAGTTATTGTTAAAGAAGTAACACTCACCCGCGTTATTACTGGGGAAATTTAGATCCTTACCTGAAACATAGGAAGTGTGTATCATTAGTATTAGGTGTCTAGACCTAGAGTAGGGTATCTACATTGATTTCAGGTATGAGATACTCTTGTGAAGGGTTTAGCAGAGTATGCATAGAGGCGGGTAATTAATTTCTCTCTCGAGTTTACATAAATTGCTCCATCGATAAGGATACGCATGTTTATACATGAGAGTATTGATTCCATCCATAACCAACTCATACTATTCATTAGCTTTCAATCGCATCATCTAGTTATAAGTGGTAAACTAGAGTTGGAATGCTTACCATACGTTAATACATTAGCTCACATTTGATTTCACAATTTTGCTTTATTATTTTTTATTTTTTCACAAGTTTTTTAAAAATTATAGAATTGTCTTCGAAATTGTATCCAGAAGATGTAGGCAAGGTTAAATTATATATATTTAATATCAAATTTCGTTTGAAATTATGCTGAAATTTGCCCAAGAAAATGTTTCCAAAAAAATTCCAAGGCCTATTAAGACGCTAATCAGGGCGGCCAATTCTCCTCCCTTCATAACTTTCCCCCTCTACTCCCTTTGTTACCCTTACTTCCCCTCTGCTCTCATAATTCCCATTCATTCACTTCCCCTCCTTTCTATACTGGGCCCCCCTCTCTTCCACCATCACTTACCCTCCCACCTGCACTTTTCCACACCGCACTTTCCCTACTACCTATCCGTAATATAATCCCCCTCTTCCATACTTTCCCTACTCTCGTTCTTACCCTTATCCCTTCCACACTTTTATAATTCCTAGACACTCACTTCCCTTAACTTCCCTACTAGATCTCCCCTGCCTCCTCCTTCACTTCTCACCCGAACTCTACTTGTCCATGCCTCACTTCCCCCGATAACCCTACTTTTACTTTCCCTCACTTCTCTTTTTCTGCACATTCCCACTTCCTCACTACGCTTTTGATCAACCATCACCTGCCACACCCCACCCTTTTTTAACCTTACTTACCCACCCCTCTCATGATTCTTATCTACTCACTTTCCCTCCCTTCCCTACTAGGTCTCCCTCTCTTTCTCCATCACTTCTCCTTTATTCTTCACTTCCCCAGCTCAAACTTTCACTACTTCCTCTCAAGAAAAAAGTGCGATGGACGAGCGTGTGAATGAAAGAGCGAAACAATGAGGATATCTGCCTGGGGCTATGAATCCCTGAAGTCTGTTCAAAAATTGTATTAGGATTGTATCACGATTACCATAAAGTCAGTGAAAGGGCAAAAGTACCACATAAGTCTCATTTTTTTCTTCAAAATTTGTGCATTCGTGATCCTACATTTTTTTTTCAATACTGCCAAAATAGGACTGAAGTACCAAAAAATGTTCAAAATATTGTTATTTTCATAATTCTTCTCATCTTTTCTGTTTTTCATCGGAATTGTATTAAGAATGTCAATCATGCAGAAAAAAATCTGCTCAACCTATAGGATCATCAGGTGGAATAGGGACAGCTCAGCTTTCTTGTAAAGATTGCCGAATTTTCTTCAGAGTTTGCACAATTTTTCGTAATTTCATTTTACGGATATTTTTTTTTAATATTTACTGAACTTTTCTGTTAAATTAGTATCTTCAAACTGTGAAATTACATAACAAATTTTAGGTTAATATAAATATGATAATAATCAAAAATAAAAATTACCATAATTAATTCTAAAACTATAATATTTTCAAGAAAGAAGGACCCCAAAATAAGCCGAAAATCCACCCCTTGTTTTGAGCCCAACGTAGTTTTTGAAGGAAAGAACATAAATTGACGCAACAAAGCTCAAAATAATTTTCAATGCATGCTGCAACCGGGGTTGTCATTAGTTTATCCTTTCAACCTCTTGTAACACTGGAAAACTACCCCTATGAGAGCGGTGGAAAATACGTCATAAGCAAGAACGTGTATACAATATTTTTGAATTATTTTTTTTTTCCATAGATAAAATCAATTAGTGTACTTGTATAATAACTACGTTAATCCAAGAACCCAATTAGGGGTACTTTCTAATTTTTCCAGTGTTGAAAGGGGTTGAAAGGGAAAATTATTGACAAACCCGATTATAGCATGCATTGAAGATTATTTTGAGCTTTGTTGCATCAACTTATGTTCTTTCCTTCAAAAACTACGTTGGGCGCAAAAAAGGGGGCAGATTTTGGGGTCCCTCTTTGCTTTCATTGCTAAGCTATAAAAGTTTATGAAAATATTTTCTATAGTCATTCAAAAGGTAGTCCTGGAAAAGAGTCAGTGTGTTCGATCACAGCATACCTCTTTTCCAGGTGAAAGATTTAAAAATAAATGCTATTTTTGGCAACCAGGTGACTAATTTTTTTAACTGATCTTCAAAAAATACTTTGTGAATATTTTTCTGATCATATTCGTAAACAGCAATTCAAAATACGATTCAGTAAGTGATTCAATCAGAACGTGAATAGAATTAGTTATGAAAGTGAGTTCTCCAGTTTCTTTGGTGTTTTTGGGTAAAGTATAGTTTGGTCTCCCACGGCTGATATTTAACTTTTGGATTAGAAAGTAGATTCTCCAAAATGGTTAAACCACTTACTTCAAAATTTGGGAAAATGGCCAGAGTTAACAATGGCCAAAAATTCCAAACTGATAAAGATCTTTTTTGGGCGAAAATTGCTAGAAAAGTGGAGTTTGATTTTTTATATTGTATATATTCTCTTGCAAGTTCTTATGGAATCCATGTCCTCAAAAGCACTATCAAAATGGGATGACTTTTTTTCAAATGTTCCAAATCTAATAGATTTCAATATGATACAATTTTGAAATAATGAATTAATAAAATGCAATTTAGGATGCGGACTAATGAGATTCTCATAGCCTCATTAACGTTTAGAATGTTTTTACACAGTAAATATATACAGACGGGATGTAAATACATTTATGCAAGTACCTAAATATATGGCAGGTGTATAATCACCTGCAGCAAAAGGCTTGTCCATCCAAATGTTGGTACCATAAATACGAAGATATGTAAATACGAAATTCTATGTTATGGAATCTATGTTACACACATGAAAATTCGGATCTATAGTGAAAATAGGACACACATCACACATACCTCAATATAAATTGTACACAGCAAAACACAATCGACTAAGAAAATTTGTATATGTATATCTGGACATGTAGGGTATACCGGGGCAGAGTCATCTATTTAACATTTGTTCCTTTGTATAAAGTTAATAAGAGGTGGAATTGATTTTTTCCATTTCTTGTTTAACGTTCCTTGATAATTTATTTTCATATGTATTAATTATTTCAATATAAAAAATTATAAAATTATACTATTGCCAATAAGCTGCATCCAGAGTACGCTTTCCCGCATACAGAGGCAGGTGAGGTGAGAACTGTTATTCACTGACATTCTGCTAGGTGCGGACTAAAGTCCGCACCTAGCTGACTATAGTCCACATCTAGCAGAATCTCTACTGAATTGATGACTATCTACTTTACCGACCGCTGCAAAATAAAACGATTCTGTGTGCTTTATACGCATTTTGTTTTGAGATTATAGTTTGGTCATATCATAAACTAAATTTCCGATAGATCTAGCATCCACGCATTTTAAAAATATTTTGTTGGTTGGCGCTGCCACAATGAAAAAGCCAAAACAGTTTTATAAATTCAATATATTTTCGATTGGAATGAGGTTAAATTTTCATAATAACCTGATACTACCATGTTTCAACTATATCGAATTTTGATACTATGAGTATTACAAATAATGTTGCAAGGGATATATTCCGACCAGCAAATCTTCCATCACATTGATGTATGAACTGTTTCCTTCACAATTTTTATTTTTTGATTCAAATTTTTAACGGCTGTGTTTATAGCGTCATTTTCCTGATAAAATAACTTTAGATAATGCAAAGAAGGATTAAAATGGTCAAGGAATAAACATGTTATTTGCAAAAACGCCTTTGCCCTCATGGTTGCTGCTGTTCTGGGGCTCCCCTAGCTTAGTTTAATCCAAGTGTAGGCAACCTATAAAAAGAGTGAAGCTTAAAGTGATTTAGGTTCAAAGTGATTTAGGTCGCTTCAAGTTACTGTAACTTTTTTATGGCAGTCGTTGCAATCCCCGAGAGTAACATTTCCCCCTAGTTTCATTTTTATCTGAAAGAAGTATGAATGCTACGAAAATAACACATTTGTAATCCCATCAAGCGATTTTGACATAAAGTAAATGATAGATAAGTTCGCTGAGAGGCTCAGATGTCAGCCAACGAAATGTGTTAATGCAGAGTTACGTTTTTCTGTGACGTTGATAAGAGAAAAAGGCAGAAAAATGTTCCGTTATGTGTGAAATGCATAAAATGGCGTTGAAGTACAATTTTTGTAGAAATTGGGACTACCAAAGTATAGCTTTTATTACATTATCTGCCTTCTGAAATTGCATTTTATGTTAGGGGCATTTCATTTCATATGAGTGCACTGACTAAAATAAATCGTTTTCGATTTTCTTCAAACTACTAAATTATGGTACTATAATACCCTATCAAGCATGTGACAGCGGGAAGAAATGTACTTTTCTGTGTCAAAATCGTAGAACTTTTAACAGGAATCATCTAAACCGAGATCAAACTATCAAAAGTAAAAATGGCGGATAAAAACTATAAAATCAACATCAATTTTTCTGAACATTTTCAATTATAGGGTCTTCCGGGTTTCTGATCTCTTTTTTTAAGCATTTTTTTCAGATTTGTTGAACATAATATTACAATTTCTCCCAGAAGGAAAATTTCGGTTTCGTACTGGAAAGTCTGATGTTCATGTTTAAATAGTAGATCGATATTTTTTGTGGGATGGTTCCTCTTTAACCTCTCGCGACCTTCCGTTGAAAGACTCGTCTCTGCTTTACGACAAGTTCCTGTTTCGAAAATACGTATCAGCCTTCCGCCTCGATGGATCGTCCTGTCGAACCTCAGAAGAGTGCCTTTATCCTACCGAAGTGCACAAACGCACGAATCTCGCTTGGAGTTTTCTCGTCGGAAGGAAAGTATAAAAAGGTGGAAAAATGTAAATGGAAACGCGTCAGCTCGTCTCTGGGACGAAAAAAAGAGGACCATACAACTGTCGCTATATATCACGAAAAGCGACATGGAGAGAACATGCGAATATTTTTCAGTCCTTTTATAATTAAGAGGTCATTTTGCTTTTAGGACGAAAGGGCGAATAAAATATCACTACTTAATCTAAAATTAAGTTTGTTCCAAAGCTGAAATTAATTTAAGGACTCACTAGTAGATGTCTTTAGTTAAAAAATGAACATTGTTGATAATGATTGATTAAAAAAGAAGAATATAGCTATCATTAATTTGTGCTGATTTGGGAAAAGAAGTTTAAAGGAAATTTAGAAAAAAAGATGTCAGGTTCAGACTGTTGATTCACCATTAGTTATTTAGAAATTGATTTTTTTTTCTACAGAGAGTCTTAATTAATTTGTTATATTTATTTTTATTATGCAATATATCATATTGCATACGCTTAATAAATAAAGAGTCGAAAAGTTATCCATTTTTAAAATATGATGTACAACTTTTATGAAATCTCGTGAAGTCACTAGAAACCTTTGCAAACCCTTGATATCCTGTCAATTCTTTTGAAAATATTATCAATTCCTTAAAAAATTTTAAATCATAGAAAAATTCCTTAAAAGTCTTTGAATTCCAATGATCTGCAACATAATCTTTTGAAATCTTTTAAAATCCTTTACAATCCAGTGAAATCATATAAAAAACTCTAAATTTCTTGAAATCCGTACAAATTCCCTGATATTCTTTAAAAATATTTGTAGAACTTTTGAAAATCCATAAAATTCTTCGACGTCTGATTATATTCCATCAAATTTTCAGAATTTTGTTAAAATTCCTTGAAATCTTTTCCACAAAATCCGTCCAAGTAATTAGAACACTCTGAAAATTACATCCAGTTTTTGAAATCCCGATAAGATTCCTTGACATTGGAATCCCTTAAATTTCCTTAAAATTTCTTGACATCCTTTCAAATCCATGTAATCCGCAGAAATCATGAAAAATTCCTTAAGATCCTTCAAAGTCCGTTAAAATAATTCAAAATTTGTTGAAATTCCATAAAATATCTTAAAATCTGATTGAATTCCGTGCTTTATTGAGGAAAAATTCGAATCAAAAGATAATTGGTTAAATCAATAACTAATGACGACCGCCTTTTTCTATAAATAATTAGAGATATAAGCATCAGGTTGTAATAAAAAAACTAATAAATGATTTGTGTTCCATTCAGAATTTTCTCTTTATCACACTTGCCCTTATCGACTCTATATTCTGAACTTGTAATCTTTTAGTAGAAAAAGCGCTTCTAAAATTATCTTCAAGAATTTAATTATTGGAAACCATTTATCGACTAGGTTGGCTTCACTTTGACAAAAAGTCATGAGTTGGGAGTTAAAACAGAAAGAAATAAAATAAAGAAAACAAAGAAATTGGATAAACTGTAGAACAAAGCAGGATCATGTGAAGTAGAAAATAGAGAAGAATATCACTGAAAATGTTAAAGAGACCATCAATTCGACAGACCATATCAACGACAGGTTCTTTTCTTTTCATCCCAGTCGTTCTTCTCTAAGCCAACTCTGACTTTGTATCGTTCAGAATCGACCGCTTATCCAACCCACAATGCTCAAGGCGAATTCTCAAGTCTAAGATCCACTCGGACATATCCCGGATTTATATCCACAGGTCGACGAGAGGATTGAAAAATAATCCGCCCAAAGATTCACAGACTCAGTTTCTTATAAGAAATTGTTTCCTTTACTTCAAACATTTTTTAAAGTTAAAAAAACGCATCAAATTATGTGAGAAATTGAATAGTGCAGGATAGTTAAAATAATATCTTTTCGGAATTAATTTGAACATCCAGAAATTTGAGAGAGCTTTCAAATAGTAAATACCATTTTTTCGATCTCTCGAAGTTCACTCTATTTTTTGCAAAAAAAAAATGGAATTCTACTAGGATATTCTCATTAATAATTATTGCGTTACATTTTTAGAATAATTTTCAATCATAATACGAGTTTCTTCATGTTTGATTGAAAATTTGATTTTTCAATTTCAATTACAATACTTGGTACAATATTAAACACAACTCATTTTGAGCACTAAAACCAACCAAGCATTAGGAGGAAAATTTTGAATTTCAAAAAATTCAAATTTAAAATTTTGCACATTGTCACAATGATAATTTGAACATGGTGTAAAATAATTTTGAATTACACTTTACATGCTTATCAGTTCAAAATTATGTTCACCGGTTATTTATTCAATTTTCAGTAGTGTACACTTCAAATTATCGAGTTTCCAATGCCTCTATTTCATGCTATGAATTTCTGGATCATTATTTTTTAAAATCGGATATCATTTATAGTTTTAAATTCAAACTTTACAATTTCTAAGTGATCGGGAAATTTTTAATTTGAGAAGATTTCAATTAACAAATTTTTCAACCCTGGAAACTTTTTGAAAATATTGAAACGATCTTTAACGTTAAGGTGAATTAAGCCTTAAAAAAGTTTAATTCCGCATCCTGAAGAAAATAATAATGTATAAATCTTTGCACTCTAAGTTAAAAACTCATTATTTTGACATGTGAAAACTGATTCTTAATTTGAAAAATAATGCAAACAAAAATCTACAATATGCTTAATATTTTCCTTATTTAAAGTAGGTTCTAAGCTAGAAATAGGGAAATTATTAAGGTTGAAATTATAAATAAATAAAAATGGCCTAGTTTTCTTACAAATGAAGATTTTTTTTTTAATTTCAAGTTTTGTGGAACAAATAAACTTTTAAAGTAAAATCTTAATACTGAAAATTGAAATTCTTTTATCTGCTTATCTTATTAATACAAAATATGTTCCCCAAGTTTCTCTGAAGAAAAAAAAATTTGTTTCTAGAGAAGAAATACCAATTCAGAGATCTGAAATTCAGAAGGAAACTACTCTTACCAACATTATTTAAACTAGTCGGAGATTTTCAATCTAAGAAAATCAGTGTAATGAAATGTGTCGAGGATCTCGCACCCATTTCGGTTGAAAAACTGCTTAGCTTTTAAATAAATCGAAATTGGTCCATTTATTACAATCTAAATTTAAAAATGAAGTCCTATGCTAACTTTCAATTTGTTTACAGCTACTGTTCATTTAATATTGGTAGCCACGGTCGCGAAATATTAAATTGTGCTTGAGAATACAGATCTGAAGTTATCCCCTTTGATACATTAATTAAATTAATTTAAAAAATTTCTTTTCTCTGAATTCTTAAATACCGATGGTTTGATCATTTGAATTTCTGAAAACTTTTCAAATCTCAAAGATATGGACTAAGCAAGGGCTTATAAAATTTAAAATAATTCGTATACACTATGTCAATTATTGCAAAGGATTTTAAAAAGTCTTTCACAGAATATCTCTGAATTTTAATCGATTTAAGAAGATTTCAGGGGTTTGAGCGATTTTAAGAGATTTGAAGTGTTTTGAATGGATTCAAAAATATTTCAGGGCAAAGCAGGAGACTTCTAAAGGTCTCGAAGGATTTCAAAGAACTTTTAGAAATTACAAAATATTTAACATGAGGTTAGGGGTTTTTGAAATGTTTCAAAATATTTGAAGAATTTCGACAGTACTTTCAAAATTTTATTTGAGAAAGTGTTGCCTAACGTTGTTATTTTTTAAATAAAGAATGATAATTCTTAGTTATCACTTAGCTCAATCGAATCACGAAAAAAGAGCTTAAAAAGTAATCATCCGAAAGAAAAGCCCTTGTCGTAGAATGTCACATTTAATAAACGTTGGACCTGCCACAAAAAAGCTTTTTAAACATTTTTTTTTTTACTTTTTGATTTCCCATTAAAAAAATATAGAGAACTTTTTGAGCTAATTCTTAACTATATCGAACCATTAAAGGAACGTCCTAAAAATAGCAATTACGAAGCACACGATGAGTAGCATAACCTTTTATTTTTCCATTGAAAAAAAAAGAACAGGCAAAAAGATGTAATCAATTCTGAAAAAAATGCCTATTAAATACCTATTCCTCATAGGAGAGTCGAAAAATGTGCGGGAAAAATTTTCAATTTCATAAAGTTACTTTCAGAAGGAAATTACCTAATTAAACTCTCCTCGTAAAATATTCATCTCCATTAAATTTTGTCCAGAACCTATTGAAAAATAATGTTTTTAATAAAAATTGATGACCTGCAAGAGCTGAGAGTTATACTGTTTCAAAATTTTAGCAGCGTTCCCTATAATCCTCGTGAATCCCTAAAAGGTGGTAACAGACACGTTGCATATTGTAAACCGGACTTACTTCTATACCATATAGGAATTTTACGGGCACAGAATCTGCGGAAGCTAACATATTCAATATTTAGAGGTGTTATTCCGAGGTTTACCAGCGGTATCAACACCATACTCTTAGCATCCAATATCGACTTGGTTTAATGCCATGCCAATGCGTTTCGCTGCCTTGGTGTGGAACAAGCAGATTCGATAAATGTAGCTACTATCGAAATGGTTTTACGACTCAAGTGGGACGAAAATTGAGCGCGAGTGGAGAGAAAAGGACAGAGGGAAGAAAATAGAGAAATGGAAAGCCAGCAACGACATCGGGTATCGTAATCAGAGGTCCATAACTTTCTTTCCTTCGGTAGACCCACGTAATATAGTGGAGAATCGGATTTGCAGGACACAGGTACACAAGTAGTCGGAAACTACGTTCTTTTATGAGTACGAGGACATTTTTCGGTCGTATCACCACTTTCCACAGTAAATTGGAAACTTTGAAATAAGAAAGGAAATTTCTCCTTCGTTGGACCTCCTCTTTCAAATAGTCGCTGAAGTCTTGAGACTTTCTGGCTTTACCGCAGTTTTGTTCGTCAAAAAAGATTTGAAATTATTTTAATAAGTATTGCTTAAACTAGCGTTTCTTAATGAGGATTATTACATATATAAAATATTTTTTCAATTTGAGAGAAAAAACTTTATATTTTATTAAAGTTATAGAAATATGATTTTCCTGAGATTCTTGCAAAAATTTAAGAAGATTTCTGAAGATTTCAGATATCTTAAATACGAATTCCAACAAAAATGTTAATTTTTAACCGAACAGCTCAATCATCAACCAAAAGATATCACTCATCAACGAGAAATATTATGCATAAGTTCCGATCTTCCAAAAGAAATTAATTTTCAAACACAATAGTTGCATCCTCAACGAAAGAAGATTGACTTTCAACCAGTTGGATTTCTACCTAAAAAATATCAAATATTTATCGAAAGTTGAAGTTTCTACAAAATAGTTGAATCTTTCACCCCAGAAATATTAATTTTGAACCAGGAAATTCATTTAAAAACCAGTAGTTGAATTGTCAACCAAATTAATTAATTTTCTACCAAGGAGATAACTTCCTAAGAAAAAAGCGAATTTTCAACCAAAATGTGACATTTTAAACCGAGATGATTTTTCAACTAAGGTGATGAATCTTCATTTGAATGAATGTATTAACAAAAAAGTACTCGAAAATTTAACAAAGTTGATATTTCAATTACAAAAGATTATAATTTAAAATTATAAACAGCTGAATTCATGCAAAAGACAAATTCTCAACAAAATAGTTGAATCCTCAACCAAAACAGATTAATTTTTAACCAAAAATATACATTTTTGAATATATTCCGAACTCCTCTTAATTTTTTCTAAAATTTTGAAAAAATTATGGAATTACTGAAGATTGCCTTGAAATTTTCCGTATTTTTTCCGGTACTTTAAGGCATTTAAAAAATGTTTCTATTCATAAAATTTAAAAATTGTCTCATAGTCTTCCAAGTTCATGTTAAGCAATTTCAAAAATCCCTCGAAGTATCTTAAAATCTTCTTAAAAATTCTCTTACGATTGACTTTTCAAGAAAGAATAATGCGAAATTTCCCCAGGAATCTCAAGAAATTTTGTTATCATCTTGAAATCTTCTAGAATTCTTAAAAAGTTTCAGAATTTTATTTCGCAATCTTCCAAAATCTACTGTTTGTTTGAAAGTTTTCAAAATGTTTTTAAATATTTTGAAATTTTTTCGAATTTTTCTTTAAAATTAATATTTTAAACTATAAAATTCTTTTCAATTTTCCAAGGACTCATAAGGAATAGTTTTCATTTTCTTGAAATCGTACAATAATTTTTTTTTAATCTGAATTTTGTCTCACAGTTTTTTTTTTAAATTTTGAGTATAACATTATTTATGAATCTTTTCCAAACTTATATCTCAACTTACTCAAACTTATTATGAAATGTCACAAATTTGCCACATTAAAATTTTTGTTTTTATATTTTTTTTACATTCTTTTTCTGAAGTTTAGAAAATTGATTGAGGTATTTTGAAATTTTTAATTTTCTTTTAAAATTCATAGAAATTTTTTTCAAGAATCTTAATGAATAATTTAACTGTCTTAAATTCTTTTAAGATTCATAAAGGTACTTCTTTTCGAAATCATACAAACGCTACATCTTGTAAAATCCAGCAGAATTGAAAGTATAGTATTAAAATCTTCTACATTATTTTTAAAATATTTTGAAGGCTTCAAAATATAATTTGAAATCGAAATCTCGATAATTGTCAATAATATTCAAAAACATTCAGAGATAATTCTTATCATAAACTTAAATTAATTATTTGGAAAGTTTGATTTACGAAATTGATGATCCGAAATTAAAATTGAAAAAATTGGTCCTTCTCTCACAGTGAAAACCATTGGTCAAAAAGGTAACAACGCAATTAATGCCTTCATCAATGAAGAATCATTTACAATTGACTTCTTCTGAAAAAACTACTTTAAACATACATTTTTTAATGAAAATTCCTCATTTGCAAATTCTGCTCTAAAAAAATCCAGACAATTTATAATTTTCAGTAATGATAATGGTGGAGAACAGTCTGTTATTGTTTAATTACATTTCGTTTTTCTTAAATTGGTCGAAGTTATGAAAGAAAACAAAGGAGGTATTAGTTGGTATAGGAACTTTATCTCTGTTCTATTTTTCTTATTGAGTTTTCTAGGAGCATTCGTCTTCCTCTCCACGCCCGGCCCCTTAAGGTGGCCGGTCCTATCTTTCCATTTCGTGCGAACAATGACTGGAAAAAATAATAAAAATCCATCCTTTCAGCAACGGTTAGCGGATGCCCATCGGCACACGAGTTGGGTACTTAGTGGCCATAGCAACGGTGCCAACTATTTTTCAGTTTTCCGCCCTTACAGACATCCGCCATCACCCACCCAGTAAATTTATCTTTTTCCTTTTTTTCTTTCTGCAATTCGTGACTCTCTTCTCGTTCCCACACTTTTATTCTTACGCTCTCTTCCGTTCTCTGACTTTACGCCCTAGTGTCACTTTATTCTCTCCACTTCCTTTATGTTTTTCTTACTACTTCTTCCAGGAAATGGCGTACTTTGGAGACTTACAAATAGAACTTTTTAAGTTAATATAGGATATATATTTTTTCCGTATGAATGGATTTTCATTAATTTGTAACCCCCAAACAAATTACAAAATTCAAATTTTAACCTGCCCAGGCCAGTGAAACTTTTCACCAGACAGGTCCTAATTTATATTAGATAAACGAATAGTTAATGCAAATTGTTTGAATTTTGGTCGAAAAAACCCGAAATCAAACTATGAAATTTCCATCTTTACGGATTTTTAACCAGTACAGGTCAAGAAGAAGCTTCACCAGCCAGGAAATGATACAAACGAAACAAACAGATAGGTCAATTTAATCGTTTCGATTTCTATTAACTTCAACCCTAAAATAAATTGCAAAGCTTTGGGCTAATCATGATTTTTAACCGGTTCAGGATAGTGAAACATTTTGCCAGACAAAAAAATCGAAAAAGTTTCAAAGTCTAAGAAACCTTGTAACTTTTTTTAGGTGACTCTTTTCAACAATCCTCAATTTCACAATCTCAGAAAACCAAAATCTATGAAATTCAGTGAAAAAATTGCTAAAAGTTTCTTGCAACTCCATTAAAAAATTATTTAATTCCAGAAATCTAGAAAGGTCTTTCCGGAATACTCTTTCAAACAAATCTAAGTTGATTATACATTTTCGCAACTGTATCTTTCAACCCTTGACTGAAAAAAATCAAGAGTGTTGCTGAAACAATACAAAATAGGAAAGAAATATCTCCAAAGCCTCAGTGATTATTTAACTATTAAAATAAAAATACTTAAAAAAACGTGGACAATCGGAAAAAAATCAGAAAGCCCGTGGGGTCAGACAACCCGTGTGACCGTTAAGGGTTAAATATTTAAAGAAGAATATTTTTGAATTCTTTTTGAAATAATTTAACATCAATTCCTTGTTTGATATATTTTAAATTATTGTTCAGGAAGTGTTATTCCAGTATGGAAACTGAGTAAAATAGTATTATGAAAAATTGGATAGATAAAAACAGATTATTTGATGATTTTTTTCAGTTAGAATAATATATTCAGGTTATTACTCAAGCGTACTTAACTAAAAAAAAACATATATTCAAATAACTTCTAGCTTGAATGTGGTTGAGTGGTTAGAAATAAGTTAAAAATCAACATTCCGTAATTTATTTTTAAGTTAAAAATTGACGAAATTTCATAATAATACTCTGAACCATTTGTTTTCTAAACTTGTATTATGTTCTAGCTGGTGAAATATTACACTAGCCCGGACTGATCGAAAATTGAAATTTTGTACTTTTTTTGTAGGTATAAAATTGATACGAATTCCAACGATTTTAATATAACCTATTTGTTTGTTTGATTTGGATTCTGTCCTGGCTGGTTCCACTGGTCCGGGCCAGTTAAAAATCGGTTCATGTTAAAATTTTGTAATTTGTTTTGGGGTTACAAATTGATATAAATTCAGATGATAAAAATGAATTACTTGTTTTTTGAACTTGGGTTACATTCTGGTCGGCAAAAAGTTTCACTGGCCAGACCTCTGAAAAATCATATTACTGTTATGATACAATTTTTAATTGTGGTCTTACAAATTTATAAAACTCAAGTATCAATTTTTTAGCTAAACAAAAAAAGTTTTCATGTGCGAAATATAGTCCTATTCAATTTGAGAAAAGAGATTTTCCAGACTACAGATTTCGGTTAAATGTTCGAGAGGTTCAGAGAGCTAAATCAAAAAAGCCATTAGGTTCCCAAGGAGATGTCTGGCGATTTCCTGGAAGTAAAGATTCACTCGATCCATATTATGCTTTTCTTGATGTTCTACCCTCTTATTTTCGCTAACGTACCGGAAAAAATGACACTCTCCAGATGGAAACTATTTTCGGTTTTATCCAGGTTACGACGGGGACGAAAGCATTTAGATAAAAAATTGCTGGGAATCCGAAGGCTCTTCATCCTCTTTCCCAAAGAGAAAGCTTGCGCCGCTAGGATATGGACCGGAGAACGGATGAGAGATTCTGCGGGAAAAATGTATTTTCTCAAAAATTATTCGTTTCTCACTCTCGATCCTCCTGCCCTCATCTCGCACCCTCGAGTTCGCTCTTAAAAGACGATTCTTCCGAAAATCGTACATCCTACCCTCATACGTTCGTCCCCAAAGATAAATCCTTTCAAGCGAATTACACGCTTCTATGATAAAGTTCTAAACTAGATCTCGCCTTCAAAAATTTTTCACGCGGATGACTTCATAACGACCACTTAAGTTACCAACTTATCACACTCGGCGAACTGAGTTCTGATAGCATCATAAAATGTGAATAAATCGAACAAACTTTGTTAGCGACTTCAATAATTCTTACTGAAATTTCGCAGCTATAGTGGGTCTGTCCAAAATTTTTGAAGGAATTTTCAAATTTTCTTATTGAATGTTTGCTCACAAGAGAATTTACTCCGTATAAATACAAATGAAATGGTGAATTTTGTTTAATGACTCGTTAGAAAATTCGCAAATTTATTTTAGGTAGTGCAACCTAAAATATAACAATTGTGAAAACACGAAAATGTTTACTTATTCGAATAAGAGGATTTCAATTTAGAATTTTTAACACTACAATCGTTTTCAAATTTAATTTTTTTGTATTCAGAATTACATTTTTACATTCTTCAATTTAGCACGCTTTTATTTGAAAATTCTTGAATTTGCTACGAATTAACTTTCAAATGATTCAATCCTCCACTTCCTAAATTCATTTTGTTGCGCTTGGACTTTTTTTTTAATTCTCTACTCGATAAAATAGTTGGTCTTTGATTTTAGATGATGATGTATCATTGGTATATAAATTCTGAAAATCCGCATTTTTAAATTACAATCTGTGAAATATTAGAATTTTTTTAAACGAAGTGTCTTATGTTCCCGAAATTTCGAGACGACTAGAAGCAGCCTTTTCAAAAAATGTTTATTCCTAACTTGTCAACATTTCAATAGGTATGATTTCAATTTTTGAATTGAAAACGCTTCAATTCAAAATCCTTCAATTTTCTACATTGCAGCCCATATAGTTAACGACTGATCAAAAAAGATAAAATATCAATTAATTAAAACACATAAAGCGGAGAATTAATAACAGATCTCAGCCAAAAGAAAATTATATTACCGAAGTAAGAAAATATTTCAACGAAAGCCCTCTCCCTATTCTTGAAAAAATAAATCAAAACAAACAGCCATTGTCATATGTCATCCCGGAAATGGATAACAAATTTCCAGATTTCGCACCTTGCGATTAGGCCTACGAAAAATGCCGAATATGAGAGACAACAAATCTCCCACCCTCATAATAAATACATCAGTCTCGCGACAGTATCATCACCATTTATCTCTGCGTTGAACTGTCACGTTTTCTCCAGGACTCAAATAGGGTGCATGAATCGCAGTATTTGTTCGTATATTTTTTTTCTTGTAAAAAAACGAAAAAAATGTGATTCACCTTCTCTCACCTTCTTTTTCTATAGAAGTACATACGACATCTTGTACCATTTCCTGAGACTTATCGCATGGTATCCGGATAAAACCTCTTTCCTCATACTCTTTTATTCTTTATTTTTTTTTGCTCTCACACACATGTAAATTTCTTTGTGACCTCTTCCGGGTCTCACTGGTTTCGCTTAACACCTTTTGTCTCGGTTACAACAGCACTTGCTTTATTATCTATATTTTTGTGGAGTGTCTCATGCCGCTTTTTTCTCCGGTCTCGGTAAATGGTGAATAATCGTCCGCTCAGAGTCGTACCTTTGTTCCCCAACGAACAATGCGGTCTTCTTTGTGTCTGACCGCAAACCGAGCATTACTACTTGGCATTTTTTTTTACTATATACTGATATTCTACTCGACACTAGGACCTGCTCCTGTGCATATATCTGTACCCAATTACCTGGGGATTATTCCTCAGGCGTGTAGATAGCTCAAGACCGACGAGGGTAGATTATGCAGACATAATGGGAATTTCGAAAACGGAACATCTCGGTCGCTGCTTCAGCGATTTTGTGAGCATTGAAAATACTGCGAAAATTTTTCCGCAGTCAGATGTTCGACCACGTTTACTCTTGTCTATTTAGTGGTATGAAATATTTTTTAAATAATTATTTATAAACTGTAGTATGTAGTATAAGTATTACATAGTCAGTCATATTGGGTTTCGAGTAGTACCAGTATTTTTAAGTCTGTCCTTTGAGATTCCAAGTAGAACAGGTCATTGTAAGTCAGCCCTAATGCATTTTAAGTAGTAAAAACACTTCTAGGTCCAACCTAAGAAGTATTGAGTAGTATAAGTGGATCTCAAAATGTATTATTGTTTCAATTATTTTAACTCAATTTAAGTGAGCCGTAATTGGTTTCAAGTAGTTTGTGTCAATTTTTGGAAAACCGAAGAAGTATTAAGTAGTAGAAGTCAGTCATTCATACAAATTGGGTCTGCATGAGTGTTAAGCATTCAATTAGTATAATGTGATTTAAGCAAGCCGATTTCTCGTTTATGATTTAACCACCAAAACAACAATATAAGAGTGAAATGCAGGGCTGTAATATACTTGTTATGTCCCATTATTCAGCATCTATTATAGTTACATTTCAAAATTGAATAATATTAGCAAGAGCTGATTGATAGGTCGGAATCTCTTATTCCAGAAATGCTTCGTGCACTTGAAGGATTCTGGTAGCAGAGGGTAACACAATTTTAATATCCTGACAATTTAATATGCTGCACTGCATCTTATGCAAGACGTCTGGGTAAAGCAAGAGTTTATTAAAGTGGCAGGCGTAGCACGAAAGTCACCTACCCAAGATTCCCGATCGTGCATTTTCGCCACTTTATTTACGTAACTTTCGCTGCCTGCTCGAGCCTTCTCGACTTTTAATGATGTCAGGCAGCGGTATTTTCTTATCCAATATTTGGCGTAGGAAGGGCAGGGGCTTAGAGCTGCTTTGTATATGGCAGACTTCAGAAAATGGGATGTGTGCAAAAAAAGAGGAAGGCTTTATCTTATCAGATTTCCTGGCATAAAGCTAATAACAGTTAAAAAAAGTTTCTGACTCTGCAATAGAAAAGTAGATTACTTAATATCACTAATATTCTTATGGCGTATTCCTTTACTCTATAGACTAGAAAATAGTTGCTTCCTTATTGAGGATAAATTTTATTACTTGAAGTTATTTTATATCTTAACGTTGACATTTTTTTAATTAAATCTACAAAAAGTTCTTTTGTAGGTAGCTGTGTTGCGAGAAATGAGATCTCTGATAGAAATAGTTTTTCTAGGATGTTAAGAATGAAAATGATATTACTGAAGACGTAGTTTTAAATAATTTTTCCATTTTCAATTTAAAAATTTTAATACTTATAGAAACAATTTATATTGAAAAATTTTTTTGTCATTCAATTTATTCTTACTTTCGCTCTTTACTAATTTTGGGTAAATTGTTTCCCAGGTTTGGCAGCGTTTTGTTTGACAGAAAATTGACATTTTGAAACAAAAATCACTAGATTATAGGGGTTCATAATTTTTTTTTAATTTTATTTTACGTTAGACGTTTAGTTTCAAAAAATGATCTGAAAGAAGATCCACAACGTTTTTATTTTTTCCCATTTTGGCACAATTTAAGATTATGTTAACGTTTTTTAAGGGATTTTTTTTTTATTTTTACAAAAATAATTCAATTTCAAAGAAGGTTTATAATTGGAAAAGAATTTTCGGTTTGATCCTGATAGTGCTTTTTCGAAAATCGGTATGTTTAGCAATAAATAATAATATTTTTCCGATTATCATTATTCTTCAGATTATCATTCAGAATCATCAAATTGAGAGTGTTTGTTTGGAGTTTTATATGGAAAATCGGTACTTTTATTAAAAGATTATTGTATCTCAAAGATGATAAAAATTGATTTGAAAAAAAATGTACAATCATAGATAATGTTTTGTTATGTTATGGTAGTGTCGTTCGTCCGTAATTGCTATTATTACAATGAAATACAACAATTTTGTATTTATGTAAGTAGTATAAGTATTTTGTGGGCAGCCATAAGGAGTTTCAAGCAGTCCCAGTCGTTTGAGTCAATAATTAAAGATACAAAGTAGTATAGGTCATTTTCAGTCAACCCTGATGGGTTTTGAGTAGTATAAGACACTTTTTGTCAAACATAAGGAGTCCCAAGTAGTATAAATGAATGTATACATAATGGGTCTTAGGAAGTATTAAGGTTCCCAGTAGGGAAGCTCAATTTAAGTCAGCCATAATGGACTTCAAGTAGTATAAGTCACTGTTGTTCAAACCAAAGTAGTCTCCAAGTAGTATAAGTCAATCCATACAAAACGGGTCTAAAGAATGGGTCCCAAAAAGTATTAATGTTTCAAGTAGTATAAATCAGCTTATCTCAACCACAGTGTCTATACTAAATATTGATTCAATATGGATTGTGTATGCTCACTTGATTCCTTCTTCAAGATAAGTGTCAGATTTCCTGCAAATATTCAAATATAGTATTTCCATTTGCCTTACTGTTGGTTATACATTTATGTTGTAGGGATGAATATCTACGTTATTATATTCAGAAGGGGCAAACAGTCGACTTTGACTACTCTCTACATTTCCCACGACGGCGACAGTGCAAGAACAGGTAATACTACTTCCCAAAGTGACTCTATTATTGCAGTCGAATACATTATGCGCGAACGTATTCTGTTGAGCCCTAGCTTTGTGCTTGCGTGATGAGGAGTTCTCCAAACTGAGATATCCCTCCTCTTGAAATAAATTCAGGAATTCTTGAAATTACCTGAATAACACTTTGTACTTCCTTATAATTCTTAATTGAAAATAATGATCTTGAATTGTAGGGAAATTTTAGAGACCACAATTTTAATTTAAAGTTTTTAAACGCCACACAATTGTATTATAGTATGAAGAAATTGAATTTTAGTAAAATTATATCATAGCTAGTGAATTTTACTTTGATTCTGGTAAACTAATACCTACAATTATAAGAAATAAGAGCAAGGTCAATATTTTGATAATTGATAAAAGATAATTCAAAGGTGAGTAGTGACCGGTAAAACAAATCTAATATTGTTCAAAAATTTTGTAAATATTCTTTGAAATCTCATGATTTTTCATCAACAATTATGAAATCTTTATTATGAAATTATGAATCTTCTTTGAAATTTAATAATTTTTTTATTAAATTTTTTATTTCCGACGAAATACGTTAACGCACAATACGAAATTGTCCAAGCTTGTGAATTCCATTATTTTAAGAAGAAATCATTTGGTATAAATCTATTTATTTTCTGTAAATATAAATATTCTTCGGGATATAATAATTTTGTATTAAAAATGACAATAATTTACGACGGAAAACACTAGATTAATATACCAGAAAATTCTTCAGAATTTCAAATCTTTTTCTAAAGCTAATGCTTTTTATTAAAAATAATCAATTCCCTGAGAGAAAATTCAGACAACCCTAATCTGTTCAGAAATGGAAAATCTTCTTCAAACTAAGACGATTTTTGTTTAAAAGTACACATTTTGCGTGTAGAACTCAACATTGCTTAAAATTTTTCCAAAATTATAAACCTTCAAAATCTTATGGGTTTTGTTTAAAAATGTCAGTGTTCGGTAATAAAATCTCACAAAACCGAAAACCAATTCAATTTTCGAAATTGCAAATTCAAGATATAAAACGGCTTTAAGTAACGAAAGGCCAATTAGGTTTTTAAACAAAAATAATTACGACATTCTCAAGGAAAAAGGCCAAAACCAACAGGATTAGCAAGTTATAGCAAATAGAAATTTAAATCAAATTGAACTCTAGTACCATCAACGTTTCGTATTCTTTTTTAATGAGAAAACCAAAAATTATTTATAATTGTCTAATGAACTATATTCTAAAATTCTTAAATATTAAATACTCCTTTACTTATTTTTGATACACTTTCTTGCAAAGACGATCAAAACAACGATTTTTTCATTCAGAAGAATATAGGTCAACCCAAGAAATTGTAAACAGGAAACAATTTCGTTTCAGTGTTATTAAAAGAGAACAATACTACTCCTAAAATATGTTCAAGCTTGCAATTGATGGAAATAATCCATGGACAGGATTAATAATCTCAAACTTTTTTAATCATGAACGCCTTATACATTTTTTTTACCTTTTACAGTAATGAAATTCCATCTGTTCAAAAAATGTCCACAGAAAAGTACAAGCAATTAAAAACAATTTTGTAGAAAGCTGAAAATAAATTAAATCATTGCAACAGCAAAAAACAGGAAACTACAACTCTTCTCTATTATTCCGACAATTTGATACTTTTTTCTAGTTTTTTTTTCTACAAAAATTGATTAAAAAGTCCAACTACGAGATAATTTTCAGTGAAGGTGTGTGAATTATCACTATCATAAAAAGAGCTTTTGTTTGAAATTTGAAGGAACTGAACTGTAGAATAGTAAAAGATAAAAATCGATAGTGGATAACAAAAAACTTAAGTTTTCGCCATTTAAAAATATATATATATATATAAACATTTTCTGTAAATTCAGATTTTCAAAAAAGATTTGAATGGAAGTTTTCAGTTGTTTATTAATGATTATTGTGTAATTGCAATATTATGAATATTTTTCATGCCACGCCAAGATAGAACGAATTCTTGGCTGCAAAACCTGTAATTTCGTGTAGATTCTTGTAGTTTCACTTTGTTGTACATTTTTTTTTTAAACTTAAAGTATAGTAAGACACTGAAATATACAAAAAAGTACGAAGTTCGTCCGAATAATGAACAAAAGTTATACTTTTCTGTAATTTTTGTTTTACTTGTTTATAGGCTTCTGTAAAAATGGTTATCGTTTTTTTTTTTTACTTTTTCTTAAAATCTTTCCCTCTGCTTCGAAATTCAGTTTGATAAGTATTAGATATGTAAGTAACCTTTTCATGTGAAAAATGTGAAACTGAAAGTGTTTTCATGATGTCAAAGACCTAAATTGAAAAAATGCAAAATACTTTTTCTGTAACGCCTTCTAGGATTTTACAACAATGTTATACAAATTTTCTGATTGTAGAAATTTGTACTTTATTGTCATTCTTGTAATTTTTCAGAAAAAAAATTCGGAAAAATGAAGGTATGGAATGAGGTGATATTAATTTTGAGCTAAATAGAAAAATGAAGAGAAACAGATGGACGATATTGGTTAATTTGAATATTTTGCGTTCGCTTCCCTCGCTTTTGGAAATCAGAATGTTCCTCCCCTGCCTTCTTCGCTGCTCTGGAATATCGATAATATCCTTCCAGGCGAATAATTTTATTCCTGCCTACTAGATATATACGAGTGCCTTCTACCTTAACCAACCTTCTCAAGAGCTTCTTCCTCCTACCTCACAAGAACCCTCCTTATTTTCTACGCGAATACCTCTCATGAAATATTCGGCTGCAAGAAAAATGTGCAGCTAATTTCACGAAAGACGTTTCTGCGGAAAAAGATTCTCTCGCGATTGTTTTACTCTTCAAGAAATGTATCTTCTGGTTTACAATATTAATCCTGACTCAGAATGACAGGTATTATAGCTCAAATAAATTCTACGTAAATAAAATATTAAAAAGTAATTTTTTTTAAATACCAACATTAAATTTATTTACTTTTGCCTAGAGCGTAACAAAAAGCACAAATATGCTAAGAACTAGATTTAAAAAAATTATGATTTCAAATATTTCTTTTATCCTTTACGCTCAGATTTTTTTCTGAGGTTTGTGTCAATGATAATTGAGCCTTATTTCTCTAATTTCATAAATCCATTTGAATACTAAGTGAAATTGAACTTGCAGGCCCACCCAGAAAATCCTTAATAAGAAAAATCATAGAAAAACTTAAGCAAATTCAGATAAATTTGTGCTTTTTGAATATTATCACTTGGTTAAATCAAAACATTCGAAAATATCTGATAAATCATTAAATATGTTATAAATGCTTTATGTTAGTGATTTCGATGGTAATTAGTGTTTTGAGAAAAGTTAATTATGAAATCATAAAATTTCAAAGAAAACCTAGATTTTTTTACATGTAGGTTGTGTTAGTCAGTTGTGATAGTTAATCAGAGATTACAATTTTCTCAACAATTTATGGTTTTCGGTTTTGTTAGAATTATGTACCGGAAATTGACATTCTCAAACCTGAAGCTTTAGATTTTGAAGTTTCACAATTTTTTTAAATTGTAGGTTAAGTAATCACCCTTGACTAAAAAATTGTATTTTAAAACGAAAATCATTATAGTTCGAACAAAATTGATAATTCTGAACAATTTTTTGATATGCTATGTTAGAATTTGGTATTAGTATTATTTCTATATTTCAATTTAAAAAAATTGGGTGAAAAAAAATTTTGCGCATAGCGTACGTGTATGTTTTCGAGAGTTATTAAATAATTTTAAATTTTATTTAATTTTGAATCTTTCCAATTTGTTGTAATTCCTACTCTTGCAATTAAAAATTAAATCCCTGCTTTGAAGATTGTGAGGTTTGAATTACAAATTATAAATTCAAGATTTTTTTTTTAATTTTGAAACTTTAAAGCATCAAATTTAAAATCCTTCTAATATAAAATGATAACCTGACCTGAAACTGGATAATTATTAAATTTTATATTTTATAACGTATAGTGGGTTTTCCTTTGAAGCGGTCTTGTTAATTTCAAGAAAAAATGTGCTTCTCTATTCCAGGGAGAATAATAAAAAATTTACAGCCCTTCAACTTTTTGAAAAATCAGAACAAAGGTTTGCAAAATTAATCAACTTTTTTCAAAGCTTTTGTGAAAATACCTTCGAAGGATATTAATATAAAAAAATTGCAATTAAGCACTCTTTTTTATAACTTATCCATGGCTATTCCTACTACGTTTACTACGTTTTCAATATTTTTCCTTCAGTTCACAAAAATAAGTTTTAAAAATATTTCTATTGCAAAACGAATTTTTTCAATGATGATATTGGTTTCATAATTCACTGATTTTAGAGATTGTTGGTACTATGAAAGAGAAAATACTCAAATCAATTGAAATGTTTCGACCCAGAGAAAAAAAATTTGTTATCTGCAAGCTGGAAAAAAATTTTGCAATCGGTTATATCTCGATAGCTGAAATATACTGGAAAATAATATTCCGGACACTGTAAAATTCTTAGAATAAAGTATCTGAAATAGAAGTTGCCCAAAATTATGAAATGGCCTTCAATCAAAAATCTCTGAATTGAAAAATTCCCGGCAGTTTTTAATATGACTGAATTTTTGAATCTGAACAATTAAAAAATTATTCTAATCATAAATAGATAGTTAATAAATAACCTGAAAAATAAGTTCATCTAATTAACGTTTTTTAATTATTATATTATTTAACAAATTTTTAATTGTGCAGATCATAAAATTTCCTTGTGTCGAACGTTTTACAGTGTTACTTGTTTTATAATGTGGGCAATTCTATTTTGGGAATTTTCAAATTCGGTAATATCATGAACTGTTGGAAAATTTTTATATCGAATATTTTCTGTCTCGGAAATTTTTTAGTGTTGGGATCTTGATTTTTGAAACTTTTTTATTTCAAATAAAAAAGCATGTTCTTTTAATTGCCTTCAATGCACATTTTTTTGGTGAAAATTGAATATGCCGAACCTGAAATTTTTTTCAGCTTGAATAGAAGATTTTTTTCTCGAGATCTTGGATTTTTTTCTGATTGTATAATGCTTTAAACGCCAGAACAATTTTTTTTTGCACGGAGGAGAAATTATAGCATCTTTTCTTGTTTCAAATTGAAGGAATATCAGATTCGATATATAATTAACTTTTTACAAAAAAAGTGATTTTTTTTTATTTACTAAAGTCTTACCCTCTCATTCTGTGTCTTTGTGTGAAAAATTTTCATAATTTCTTTATAATTAAAAAAATGTTTAGAGGTAGGGCATAGCTTTTAATGTACCTGAAAGTCAAAACTTCAGTAAGTCCTAGAATTTTTGGAAAGAATCCTAGAAACTTTAGAACAATGATGTAAAGCTAATATGTAAGCAGTATGAAGCCTAAAATTTTTTTTAAAATATTTAATTTACCGCCAACATTGCCAAAACTCACCCCTGGAAATACTAAAGGTAATTTTTAAGTGTCTTTCCTGAATTTTATGAAGGTAAAATGAAAATTTAAGTGGCAAATTATATGAAATGTTTTATTATACAAATATGAAGAAGAGTGCCCTAAAAATAAAAATTTTCTCACTTTTCGGCCTTAATGATCAATGAAAAATTACATCTCCCTTCTACAAAACTTTTTTTTGTAATATAAAGAAATTTATATTAAATATTATATAAATTTTTATGGATTACTGAGAGTGAAAAGGTGGAAAATGTTCATTTTAAGGGCACTATTTTTCATATTTGTATAATGAAATTCAGAAAAGACCCATAAAAATTACTTTCTAGTGTCTTAAGGGGTGAGTTTTGGTAAATGTTGGGGTAAATTAAACTTTTAAAAAATTTTCAGGTCGCACTGAAATTTGAACACTTTAGGGTACTTCAAAGGTCGTTTCCTGCCCCCAAACATTTTTTTAAACATTCTACAAAATTAGGAAAATTTTCTTTCACCAGAAGACACAAAATGAGGGGGTGAGACTTTAAGAAATCAGAAAAATAATTTTTTTGGACCACCCTAGTATATAAGTACCGAAAAAATCTGGCTATTTTTACCGGAATTTCAGTGCAAATATCCCCTTCTTTGCCAGCTCAATTCGCACCGCAAAAAAATCCGGTTATTTGTTCTGAAATTTCTGTAGTTGAAGTTTAAAAAAAATCGATGACGTGAAGATCTGGGTTGTGTGAGTCCAACCTGAAATTCACCACCAAGATTTCACTCCTCAATATCTATAGAATGCTGACCCAAATTTTAAGATCCGAGACCATAAATGGTATAATCCATTTGTTTCAGTGATACGAAACGTGTAAAATATTGTATAATTGAGTATGGTGTAGATATTATATGAATGGAAAGTAATTAGAGATAGCATAAGTTTATAACAGACCGTAGTAAGGCTGCTGAAAGCTGATTAAATTGCGAAATTATTATTGAAGTTAGCTATCGAATTACTGATATTGCAGCGTAATGAATGCGCGTATCCAATGCAGACTTGTACGGCAGTACGCTATCTATTCACACTGTACCCTACACCACTTATCGCTAACACGATCGAATTTCCACTGCGAGTTCGCGAAGCGGTTATGCGTATCTAATACAGTTTCACCCTTTGCTATACTCCACATGGTCTCATCTCCTGTTTCCGACATCACGAATCCCCTCTTAATTCTGGCCTAAAGTGGAATTTACGATCAGAGAGATCCCTCTTCAAGTTGGCGAACTTCATCCGTCGTTTCCCTGATTTACAAGGTTCAACAATCCTGGTTCTTTTTTCGAATTTATTAGAATTTGGCTTTTCCCTTTTTAAAGTCTAAAAAGATATAATAAAAGCCTATTAATAAATTAAAATGGACAATTTTTTAGAGAAGATGTAAATAAAAAACCTAAATAATGGAAATAAAGTTTTTTCTTCATAATGAACATATGTCCAATAATTAGCGTATGTGCAATTTTCTGTAAGTAAGATATAATTATATCAGCGAAGTTATCATAATGATAAAAAATATAAAGAGGTTAAGTTAAAAAATAAATAGTTATAGTTACCGTATTTTGATTCAATTTCAAGAATTTTGAATACTTTTCATTCTTTCGAAATTCAAGAATTTTGAAAAATGAAAATGATTCATTAAGATAATCAGATCAAGGCTCTTTTTATAGGATGATTCTCTTGATGTGAAACTTCAATCTCATCCCAAAGAAAAAAGTGAGAAATATTATCATTAGCATTATTATAAAAGTGGTCGTTAAGAACATTATTGTAGTTTAATCTGACACTATCCTGGTGTTTCTTAAGTTCTAACATAGAGAGACAAGATCTTATTACAGAAAATACTAATCTGGCTAGAATTTATGGACTTCCCAAAATTCACAAAAATGAATTTCCTTTGAGACCTGTTGTTAGCACTCTAAATTCTCCCACATATACTATGGCTAAGGTCATTAATAATATTTTTAACTCTGCTATACCTAAACCGAAATCTTTTATAAAAAATGCTATTGAATTGAAACAAAAATTAGATAAAATCATTATTTCTCCTGATTGCATTATGATTTCTCTTCATGTAACTTCTCTCTTTTCTATCGTTCCCGTAGAATTGGTTCCTAATAGTATTGAAAAAGATGGTCTCATAGTAAGAAAATAATTTAGCTAACATGGTAATGCAAGATTTAGAATCGGAGATTTTTAATAAACTAGACTTTCAAATCCTCTCCTATTTCCTTTCTGTAGATGATACATTTTTAATTATTCCTGAAGACAACACTGAAATTACTATGAAAACTTTCAAATCAATTCTTAAAAGATTACAATTCATACATGAAAAGAAAACAATAATACTATTAACTTTATTAATATTAGCATCATTCAAAATTAAAATGCTACCTTCTCTACTAATTGGTTTCGCAAATTAACATATTCTGGTCGTTTTCATTGTTGTTTCTTTTTTTCTCCTTATTAGATTCGCGGGCGTTAAAGAAATTTATAATTGGCTCTTCCCTTTCAAAATAAAATTTAGAATTTTTGGTGAATTTGTGTAAGTTAAATAAATCTGAACAGCTTTTTATGTGGCGTGCAAGTTGAACTGAGTGATTTAGGAGAAGAGGTTTTCAGCTCTCCCTGACGCCTCGTACGGAAGGGAAATTACCAGAATAAATTAAAATTAAAAACTAAAATACTCATTCAAATTTATCACAAAATGTCGTTTCGCAAGCAATCAACTTTCAACACCCTCTTGACAGTTGAAAAAAAAAACTAGTGAAGGCGAGAGAAGAATCAAGGCAAATTCATTATAACCAGGATTTTCTCATGAAAAAATCTGCAACAAAAGCGAACCTCGTACGAGTAGGAATAAAAGTCTACACCTTTTGCCTCTAACAGAGTATCCAGTCATATTAATAAAGTACTGCCATTCTACTGAAAAAATGGTTTCACGATATATTTCTAAAATCTCGCAAATCATCGATGTTAAAAACCTTATTGAATTTTTATTACTTGAAGTCGTTGTAAATCTTAGATTTGAAATTTCCGAAATGGAATCTACAAAGAATCCTTTGCAATCAAAAAAACTTTGAAATTATCCAACAAATTATTGAAGAATTCAAACATGTCTTCTGTTAGGAACCGTATCTAAATTACGTAACAGCTCAAGGGGGAGGGGGGTCAAGGCATTTTGTAACGATTCGTTGCGGAAGGGGGAAGGGGTTCCTTCACGCATGTAAGTAATTTTTGCAAATTTGCCAAAACTGTCTCCTGAAGATTGTCTTTTTAGTTATAAATTTTAATATTTGGTTGAAAATTTAAGAATTTTCTTGAAAAGACATCATTTTTTCATCACTCTTTTTGTGTAATATCAACCTTTTGTTTAATGTTCATATTTTGTTGCTGATAAGTAAATTGAAATATTTTTTGGATGAAAAATAGTGATTCTGAAAATTTGTCTTTAGTTTGAAAATTCATATTTTTTCAGTAGAAATATTACATCTTTCTTGGACAAAAATTGCATTTTTCTGTTGGAAAGTCTATTGAAATCGATTTGGACGCAAATTCAACTCTTTTTTGAAAATTTGTCTTTTTGATTTAAAAATTCACCCCTTTAGTAGAATTTTCATTCTTCTTTGACGACAATGCAACTGTTTGATTGAAAATTCAACTATTTTTTAGAAATTTTTCTTTCTGATTTCAAAATTCACCTGCTGTAGCAGAAATTACATCTTTTTTGGATAAAAATGCAACTGTTTGGTTTGAAATTCAACAACCTTGTTGAAAAGCCATACTTTTTGTTTGGAAATTCTGCCGTTTTGTGGAAAAATTAACTATTTTTTAGAAAATTTACTTATAGGTTAAATTCAATATTTTGGTGTTGAAAGAAAACTGAAATTTTTTCTGGATAAAACTTCAACTATTTTTTTTCTTTTTTAATTAAAAAGTTATCTGTTTTAAGAGAAAATTCATCTTTCTTGGATAAAAACTCAACTATTGGGTAGAAAATTCAACTATTTCGTTAAAAATGCATCCTTTTTGGTTGAAAAAATTAGTCTTATTGGATGAAAAATTCAATTTGTTCTTAGAAACTTATTTTTTGTAAAAAATTTATATTTTGATCTTGAAAAGTCAACTAGAATTTTTTCTGGATGAAAATTCCACTATTTTCTTCTAATTTTGTTTTCTTTTTAAATGAAAATTCATCTGTCTTAAGAGAAATTTCATTTTTTTTAAATGAAAATGCAACTATTGTGTTAAAAATTCTACAATTTTATTAAAAAGTCATACTTTTTGTTTGAAAATTCTGCCGTTTTGTTGAAAACTAAACTATTTTTTATAAAATTTACTTTCAGGTTGAATTCAATATTTTGGTGTTGAAAAGAAAACTGAAATTTTTTCTAGATAAAACTTCAACTGTTTTTTTTAAGACTTGCTTTTTTTTAAATTAAAAATTCATCTGTTTTGAGAGAAAATTCCTCTTTCTTTGATGAAAATTCAACATTATGATAGAAAATTCAACTATTTCGTTAAAAATTAATTCTTTTTGGTTGAAAAAATTCGTCTCATTGGATGAAAAATTCAATTTGTTCTTAGAAACCTATTTTTTGTAAAAAATTTATATTTTGAGCTTGAAAAGTCAACTGAAATCTTTTCTGGATGAAAATTCCACTATTTTTTTTTCTTTTTAAATGAAAATTCATCTGCTTTAAGAGAAATCTCATTTTCTTCATGAAAATGCAACTATTGTGTGGAGAATTCTACAATTCTGTTAAAAAGTCATCCTTTTTGGATGAAAAATTCAATTTTTTTTTGTAGAAAATTATTTCTTGGTTGAAAATTCAAATTTTGATCGTGAAGAGTCAACTCAAATCTTTGCAAACCGAAAATTCAATTACTTTTTAAAATTTATCTTTTTGATTTATGAATTCATTCGCTTTGGTAGGAATTACTTTTTTTAATGAAAATTCAGCTTTTGAGTTAAAACAGATTCTTCTTTGCTTGAGTATTCAACTATTTTGTTTAAAAGATTAGTTTGAATCACTTCGTTAAGAAAGAATTTTTTTGAAGAGTTATATTTTTAGTTGAAAATTCATCTCTTCGATTGAAAGTTTAACTATTTTTTTGAGAATTTATTTTTTTAAATTTTAAATTCAACTACTTGGGTAGAAGTTAAACTACATTGTTAAAAATTTATTTATTGATTTTTTTTTAATGGAAGGCTTGTGTCTTTGGTTAAAAATTGAACTGTTTAGTCGTTTAGTGGAGAAGTCTTTATTTTTGGTATAAAATTAATTTTGTAACCGAAAGTGTGGCTTTCCCATTTTTTCAAATTAATCTTTTTTAGTTGAAAATTCTCCTTCTCTGGAAAAAAAAATAATTTTCTTTGTTCAAAATATTTGTAAATTCAATTTTTGTAGAGAAAAATCATCTTTTGGCTTGAAGGTTCAACAATTTAGGAAAAATTTTCTTTCTTCAGTTGAAAATTCCTCTTTTTCGCTTTAAAAAACTTTTTTTTACAAATTTCATGTTTTTTTATTGGAATATAAACTATTATTCTTTTTGTTGTGAATTAATATTTTTAGGTTGAAAATTCAACTATTTTGTTAAAAATTGATCATTCTGTTGAAAATTCAAGTATTTTGTTAAAAAGCCATCTTTTATAGTAGAAAAGACATTTTTTTGTTTAAAATGAATAAATTTGAAATTTTTATATTTGTATCTGAAATACTGTTTTATTTCGTTTATTAAAGATAATATGTTAAAAATATTTCCAGATTAAAATGCTGGTATTCGAATATTAATGATCAAGGAAAATGAAAAATTATACAA
The DNA here is from genome assembly GCA_932178445.1 of Andricus quercusramuli. Lineage (NCBI taxonomy): Eukaryota > Metazoa > Arthropoda > Insecta > Hymenoptera > Cynipidae > Andricus > Andricus quercusramuli. Next base: position 59,607 of record CAKNXH010061943.1, on the reverse strand, counting down.
GGAAAAATACGGGAATTTTGAAAATGAAGTTCTCGGAAACCCTGCCTAATTCTACTAGCAATAACTAGTAAAACATTCTTGGAAACTGCAAACTTCCTACCAAACGGCGGGGGGGGGCTATTTTGTTACAGTATTTTACAGCAGGGAGGGGGCGCATCTCAGAAAGGGCCTATAATCCGTTACGTGATTTGAGTACGGCCCCTTAGTTTTATATTTTCATGTCTCTTATATTTTCTATTATTTTAGATAATAGATACTATCAAATAAGATTTTTCGTATCAATATTAATTCTAAACTTAAAAAAAAAATTGCGTGAGAAAATAAAAGATAATCGCGCGCGTGTTTCTTTCCTAGCAGAATTAAGGGGATCATCCCGTGTGACAGTCTTATTTTTTAAGGTTTTTGCGAAATTTTTTGAAGCTAAATTAAAAAACACAGAGCTTCCAAATTTTTACTATATATTTATTCAGTCTTTAGTAGTAACTCTGAATTTTATATGCAAAAATATATGTATATTCTATACAAACTCTAAATTGGATTTATTCAACAACAAGAAAATCGATTTTTTGAAACCGCCACACGGGATGACCCCCTGAAGTCACAGCGGTTGTGAGAAAATGCGTATCTCTCCGCCACCTAGCGGATCTTGAGCCAACATTAATTTGAATAATGAAATAGCGCTTCTCAATAGTGACACCCAGCTTTAAAATGGATAAAGTGTTATGTGAAGACTCGCAGTTTTTGTCGCGCCTGTTCGAAGTATCACGTAAAGTTGCATCTATTGTATTCTGGACTCTCTGCTGTGCATTAACTTACGCTTTATGTGACGGTTAAACGAAGCATAAAGTATGTCGGTTGCGCTACGGGCATAAATATACGACTTTAATACCGTAGGACAGCTGGCATGTTTTTTTTTCGTGGATGGCACATCGACCGGGAACGGAAACGAAACAAGAAAAGAAAATGACGTGGGAGGAAAAAAAGAAGAATTAGAAATAAGGAATAAAAAATCTGGTAATTGTGCGTGAATATTCTCATCGTGCGCTACGCGCGCGGATCACTTCGCTGGTGCTTACATTGATTTCACGTATATTGCACAGTTTAGATGGGGAAATAAATTTTCTATTTCTGATAACCTTTATAGAAATTAAAATAAAAAATATGCGTCTTTTAAGAAAATAGGCTGAAGGAAATTAGATCTTTTTAAAATAAGTTTTCTGAACGTTTAAGATAATAGTTGAATCATGAACCA